>JANHZT010003083.1:16359-31026 GCA_032468215.1 Stegonotus admiraltiensis
GGTTTACAAGGAGCGGATCGGTTCTAGCCGATCAGTTGGGAGGCTTCTTGGCTTCTCAATTTAAAGCTATGGTGTCTTGTTTTTTTTTCTCTCTCTCTTCTTTGTCAAATGAGTCCTGATTTTTCCCTCCTAGCTGATCAGCTGGGAGTTGGGAGGCAGTGAATAGATTGGGGACGGGGCCAGGCAGAGGTGGTATTTACTGGTTCTCTGAACTACTCAAAATTTCCACTACCGGTTCACAAGAAATGGGGAGAACCGGTAGCAACCCACCACTGGTGTATATATACATATACATATATGTATACGTGTACGTGTACGTGTACGTGTACGTGTACGTGTACATGTACATATATATACAATCATCTTCTTTTAACGATCCCATAATCCCTTGTGGGGTGGAGTCTGGGCAACAGAATGCAGCTAGCAGAGTGTTTACTGGCCGGATGCCCTTCTTGTCACCAATGCAGAGTTTCGTTCAGCAGATATATTCTCATTGTGCTCAGAGAGAGAGAAATATGTGCCTTTTCCTGCTTAAGCAGGAGATTTTTTTTTTTATTTTATTTATATGCCGCCCTTCTCCGGAGACTCAGGGCAGCTTACAATGCGTTAAGCAATATTGGAACCAGTGCCTCTCATGCACTCTCTTGCACTTATCTTGGTCCTCTCCACACTTCCCTCACACTTTCCCCGACCCGTATCCACAAACCCTAAGCCTCTGGGTGCACCTTCACAGACTGCAGACTAAACCCTTTCGGTCTCTCCCTTACACCCTTGCACAGCCTCCCTCACCCGCACTGCCTTTTGTACAAGCCTTACACTCTCATGTACCTCTCTGACCCTCACTACATCATTCCTGCACTTCCTGCACTCTTGCTGCACCCCCCAATCTACAGTACGTTTCTTGCACACTCTATGGCACTCTCACTTACTGACTTTGGTTGTGAGAAGCTGTCAGGAATTTGCCTTGCCTACCTTGGGATTCAATTAACAGTTACAACTCTGACTGCAGAGTACTTATGCCTGTCATACCAGTTTTGAAGCAAACTGGAAAAGAATGCTCAACTGTCACATACCTTCACTCCTTCAGGACTTAATATTAGTAATGCGACTCTATGAAAAGCATTAAAACGTATAACTGGTCCATATTTCTCAGCCCTATAAATGCAAAAATGTTAGTTAGCTAAAAAATTTTTTAGCTTTTATATATTTATAAATTCTGAAACACTACATTACATCATATTCCAGTATTGTTTCTTTAAGGATGATAATTTCTTTAAGGATAATACTTTTTATTAGTACTGGTAGTCCTCGACTTACGTGTACAACCGACCCCAAAATGTCCATTGTTAAGCAATACAGTTGTTAAGTGAATTTTGCTCCATTTTACGACCTTTCTTGCTGCAATTGTTAACTGAATCACTACAGTGATTCATTTGGTATCACGGTTGTTAAGTGAATCTGGCTTCCCTATTGATTTTGCTTGTCAGAAGGTCACAAAAGTTGATCACATGACCCCAGGACACTGCAACCGTCATAAATATAAGTAGCCAAGTGTCTGAGTTTTGATCACATGACCAATGGGATGCTGCAATGGTTGTGTGAAAAACGGTCACAAGTCACTTTTTTCAGTGCCGTTGTAACTTCAAACGGTCACTAAATGAATTGTTGTAAGTTGGACTACCTGTATTTCATTTTATCAGAAGATTATTGATTATGGTTTTTCTAAATTACTACTTTTATAAATGTAGGTTTAAAATACTTAACAATTCCAAATGGAGGCTTAGAACTCAAAATACAGGCAATTGAGATCTATGAAGAAGCAGCATAGATCTCAATTACTGTAATTCAAAATAACTACTTTCAAGCGATGCAATTTTTTCAAAAACTTACCACTTCAGAAAGAGATCATGTATCAGTTCCTTGTTTTTCAACATTCTCCAGACGGTTGGCAAGTGACCAAAGAAAAAACTGTAATATTTGGGGTGGGGGGAGACAGGGTTTTAAATGTGCACATTACAATCCAAAAAGAAAATATCGCAAGAGAAGGAAGGACAGAACGGAGATTGCTATTGAGTTCCATAAAGCTATTTCACAATAAAATGCATAACAAGGCAGGCATGGTACAATTTTTTTCCACAGAAAAAGAAAGAACTGCAGGCAAGCAGATTTACATGGGGAGGAACCCCAGGAAAAAGAATGTAGAAAAATGCAAACAATAAAACCCGTGGTAAAGCACATAAAGATGCATGCCATCCCCAGAAGTCAAGAGAGAATCAACAGGTTCCGTCACCACACAATGGTATTTAATAGGTAACTAGATTTGCTAAAGAGATGGATTCAAATCAGTTCCTAAAATATGCTGCTTTTGAATCACTTCATAGTCTAATGATAGAAATTGGGATGGCTCTTGTTTTATGGACAACCGGTTCCAGCTCCAACAAATTCCTTGCTGCTTGAATTTAAAAAGAACACTCAACTACCAGATTTGTCTGGCGAGGTCCATGCCATGGGGTTTCAAACTAAGAACCTACCATATGGATTCTGGAAGTTGTTTCTGACCAGTAGAGTAAAAGGTGAAATAGAAGCTTATTTCAGGAAAAAAAAATCTAGCGAGTTACAGTGTGAAAGCTTCCAAACAAAAAAAGTTATAAAAATAAGTATTGAACTCCAATTGTCTTATTTCTCCTTCATGGATTTTCCTAATGCATCAGGAAAAATATAGAATTGGTAGAAAAATACAAGAGACTTTCAAATGGAAAACATTGGTGTAGCATATATGAGCTATGGTATGGATTAAGCATGTTTGTTGTAAATCACAGTTGTTGGATTCACACGTCATACTATGCCACAGGGATTAGTTTACAAATTCCCTAGGACTAGACCAGGGGTTTCCACCTTAAACACTCAAAGAGCCATTTGCACCCATTTCCCACAGAAAAGAAAATACTGGGAGCCACAAAACCCTTCCTGTGCCTGACTATTTCTTGAGGGGTCACAAAACTAGCATATCTAGTTGAATTAAATGTTCTGTTTTCTTCTGAAACTTTTATTTTCTTGGACTTATCTATGGGGTTGGCCTAATGGGAGTTGAAAAGCTCAATAAATTGCATGTCGGCGGGTGTAGTACATTTGCAATTTTGATGCATAATTTGAATGTCAGGGAGCCGCAGCAGAGGGGTGAAAGAGCCACATGCGGCTCCAGAGCTGCAGGTTGCTGACCCCTGGACTAGATCAAGCAAAACCAAACAAACGGCTTAGTGGACTTTCTTTTCTTTATTTCCATACTTCACTAGCCTCTAAGAACCTGTCTGATTTTCTCATGGAATGCATTGGGCATTCGTGGCTTCACCTAACTGGGGTGGGGATGGGGGGTGTAGGGTTGGCATCTGCCAGAAAACAACCATGCTCAGAAAGTATCAAGGACCCCTCTGGATTTTCAGGGATCGACCTGACGGTAGTGCATAGCTCGCAACTATTGAATTACGGCAGCCGACTACGGGCTGTCAGCCAGCCGCTGAGCGACTATCAACCCTGCCGTCCGCTCTTACCTCTCTCTTGGGGCGCCGGGGATGTAATCATACTTTACATGAATTACTTTAATGTAGCAACAGTAGAGGCCCAACATCAAAAGCAGCACAGCCAGCAACAGCTGCCCAAAGCTGCACATCATTTCCATGATAGATGGCGACTGCAAATTGAGACAAGCGAGCTAGCGGGCGTGCGGCGACTTGCCCTTTATCCTGAACGGGCGCCTTACATAACATCATTCGGTCGTACCACCTAAAGGGGAGGCCGTCAAAGTCAATCTCATAGCCTGTCTTTTTAAAGCGGTATTAATCACCTGAGCGACTTTAAATTGTCAACTCCCAGAATTCCGCAGCCCGTATGGCTGACTGAGGAATTCTGGAAGTTGAAGTCCACCAAGTCTTTAAAGCTACTGAGGTTAGGAAAACACTGCTTTAAAAACAAGGCTCTTCAACCTTGGCAACTTTAAGCCCGGAAGACTTCAACTCCCAGAATTCCTCAGCCAGGGAGGAGGAATGGAAGTCCGCCAGGCTTAAAGTTGCCAAGGTTGGAGACCGCTGCTTTAAACCATCCGTGCCTGTTGTCGGCCTGGCCCAGCAGAGACGTCCCGCTGGATGATATCATCGCAGCTGCCAATTACCGCTCCCGAATAACGTAGAACGGCTGAGTGGGGTCTAAAAACCTTCGTGCTCTTTTTGCTCCTCTGCGTCTCACGTGGTTTTCGTGTTTTACTGCAGCTATATAAACACCAACCACGTGAGCCATAATCAGATCGCCTGTGCTCCGAAGGCGAGGTAGCAGAAGCTGCGGTGCAAATTCTGCAGAGCAGGGGTTTTGTGTGTGTGTGTGTGTGTGTGTCTTTATTTTTATGAGAATTAGTATAATGCTGAATTTTTTTTACAGTTCTTGCAACCCATTTATAGAGCTTTTCATTTTTATTTTCTGCAGTTATCTTTTCCTCTAAGAATTCCTAGTTATAGACTCACTTTATAGCTTCCCTTTCTCCTTACCTCCTACAATTCTACCCAAACTTTAAAGAGTTGCTATGATTTTGATGGAAGGTAAAATGTCAATTATGCTTTCCATTTGCTATAACAACTACTATTCTTACAACTAAGCATCCTTAGTTCTGATTCTCTTGCCATTCAGTTTCATTGGATAATCCTAAATTCTAGTATTGTGGAAGATGGGAAAAGGTATCTCTCTACCTTTTCTATAACATTCACCTTTATTGAAGAAACCTCCCAAATTCATTACTTTAGGCAATTCAACTCTACTATTATAAGAATTATTCTAGTGTTGAATTTTTAAAAACGACATACTTTATTTAGTCTCACCAGTAGGAATGAGATGTGTTCCAGAAAGTCCTTTTTAATTTCAGATATAGCTACTTTCTGAACCCTGAATGTTTTCTGTAAGATGCCCACCATAACCTCATTGGAGCAGAGATACCACCACCATTCCTTTTAGAAGTTTAAGAATTCATTCATTTGTTCATTAATTCATTGTTTTAGATAAGCACAGTAGCCACTACTGGATGCTTGCTTGTAGTTCATTAAAGTTCATTCAGTAGTTCATACGTACAAATTATTTTATTCCAACCAGACTGCAGAGATAATTGAAATTTGGGCTAAACAATCATTCTAAGAGATATGTGAGCATCTTAAGATGTTACACTAGAAGCTACAATTTGAAAGAGATGGGAGAAGTATGCAGTACTCACTTCCACTCACATTTATTTCAACGCAACTAACCACTGTTAGGGTTTCCTTGCAAAACAGTTAAGAGAAGGATCAAGTCCTTGTTTGCTTTTCTACACATTTTGGTTGGTCCTTAAACTGTAATCTTTTCTTCTGGTTAGAAAAAGGGAAATCAATTCTTGTACTCTGAACCTTTAAACTACATTATCATTTCTGTCATTGCTTCCAATACACAAACTTTTGACCTATTTACTTATTCGACAGTAGACTTTTTTCCCCTGCTGATGTGGAATCTGTGATGAGGTACAAGATGGTGTGGTAATGAAACAGTTGGCTTTTATTAACTATGATGTATAAAATATTTTTTAAAAAATATATTGAATCATGAATTAAGTGTTTTTTCCATGAGACTGGTCTATCAGGGGAACCTGGTCTACCTAACCATGGGACAGAGCATACTGCTTCCACCTGGGTTCGAATCCCAGAAAGGGTCTGGCTTGCTGACGAGAGCTAAATTGCTTGAAGTAGATCTACACTAGTCTCCGTTATTTCTTTGTCGGTAAAATATAAATTCAACACTTGAATCATTGAAATTACTAAGGAAAATCTTGTTGCAAAATATTCCTGATCACCCCACTGAGAATTTAACCTGTTATGCTACTGATTATTATTCCACCCCTTTTTCTACTTTTTACCTAATGACCTGGCCAGTGAGCAAACCATAATCATTGATACAAACAGCAGAGAATTCTCAATCTGTATTTTAACCACACGTAAGGACAAAACAGATAATTTCAATATGATAAATAATTTTGAAGAGATTCTTCTTTATTAATAAATATAAAAATAAATATTAAATTAACATGTTAACTTAAAACTCAGTCCTATACTGTTTAGTTTGCTTTCTTGACATACCAGGTGATCATTTGCTAAGTTTAACCAGTCTTGGGAGTTAGTGGCAGGTGGTTGTAGCAGAGAGACTTCATGGTTAAATTATTGTGGCAGGACTGGGTTACCTGGACAACAGTAGGTTCAACACAAAAGGAGAAGTAGTTGTCTCACTAGGAAAACACAAGGATGCAACTCTCAGCAGGAACTGAAGAACAAAGAGAATGTAGAAGCCAGCTGGCAGCCATTTGACCTCAGGCAAGGTTGAATGAGAGAGAGGATTTTTTTAATAAATCTTGATGACAGTCCAGAAGCAAAAGCATCTGGGTGGTGCAGTTTAACTCCTTTTCATTTAGATCTTAGATCTAGTGGACATCCCTGGAACATCATCTGGAACACCCCTATGTCTTGTCGTATTCAGATCTAGTTCATATATGCAGCTACCCCCCTCTGTACTTTGTTCAACGCAGTTCCATAAAAACTTTCTTGTGGTTCAAAATCATTATATATGTGGAATCAGATGGCCTATTGAAGTCAAAAGGCGTTTCAAGAAAGTTAAGTGTGTAGGCAATTCAGAGTTATCATTTAAAAATCTCTTGGATTACAAAACAGTAAACTGGCCTCAAGTAATTTCATTCTATGATGCAACTGAAGAGCTGCTGAGTTTAATCTAGAGCACCCAGTTTCTTAACAGCATCCCCTTGTAGGAATGGAAAAGTTCACAGTGTGATGATTCCATGTTATGTACCAAATGTCCATGCTATGGCCAAAGGATGACAATGGACAAGGCAAGTGCAATGGATAACACAAATTGTAGGAAGGTCTCATCTGAACCCAACCAAACTTTGTCAAGCTTTAAATGGGTGGGCAGATGGAGAGGACATCTCATGGCTCTTTCCCTTTAAAAGGAATTCTTCTGGTTTACCTTCTATCTGCATCTCATTTCTGAACTAAGTTACGCTTTGAGGACAAACCTGGAAACATTATCAAGGAAGATATGGATCTCTACTGAGAGTACCTATCCATGAAAAAAACCCTTCCCTGTGGTTGGGAAAGGGGTGGTGAAACCTAATCCATGCAAAAGATACCTAGAGTTCTGTTGCCAAACTTGTGGGAGTTTGAATTGGGCTTTCCATATTCATTTGAGATCTTTAAAATATAAAAACCATATCTGATAGATTTTTAAGTAGCAGTATTTGCAAATAAAAATACTTTTAACATTCCAGAGCAGCAACCAGCATTTAAAATCAGTTTGAAATGAAAAGGAGATATTTTAAGACTTGTTACAGGCAGTGGAAGAATAGATCGTAGAATATAATTCCAGAGAAATATGTTCAATGACTTTTCTTATTGCCAATATAATGCAATATAATGCCAGATGACACAGTCCATTTAAAGCCCAAGTGCACAGATGTAGAAAGGCCTTATAATAGTTCCCTAATAATATTTTCCAATATTTATGAAGGAATATTTTTCCTCCATATGCTTGAATAGTATAATAATTGTAATAATAGAAACTGAATTTAGTTCCATGTTCAGAGAAAATTCCCAATTATAAAAGCAAATTGCATTCATATGCATAACAGAATAATGCAATATCTTTTCTAGGAAGGGTACAAGAAAAGTCTGAATAAAAATATAGCATTCATGCTATAGATGTCTTAAAATATGAGCAAATCATATTGATAGAGCTCTGTGCCTTTAAAGTCATATGTTAATTTTTATACTGTATTTCTTCCACTTATCTATCATCAGACTTCATATATTCAGAAAATTGCAAGAAATAGCATCTTGAGAATCCCAATTCTTTTTGAAATAAAAAGAAGAGCCTTTCCTAGTTCCAAAGGCTTGAAATTCATTGTAAGAAAAAGTAAAAGCTTCACAGAAGTAATTTTCATTTGTACAATTGTAACTGTAATCCTTGACAATTTTAAGAATGCATCCCCAGTTTAAAGCATTCTGAGCAGTGCAATTGGAAATTAATCATCAGGTATTTATTATAAGTATATATAAATAAAAATGAGCATAACATTATTAATAAAACTAAAGGATCTTCATACAAATTAGACTTTAGAATACTCCCCAAAATACTTTAACGATACAATGATTGAATATTTTGGAAAATCATGATTAACACAATTCTAAAATTCTAAAAATATGTTTTAACTAAAACATATTCTCTTAAAGTTTAAACAAAACCAGTTTAAGTGTGCATTTTACTATGGGGTAAAACACAGCCCAAAGATTGTTCCTAATCCTGTATTGTCTCAAAAACATTAGTGTAGTATACATCCATTGATATTGTTAAAAACACTGCTAAAATGTTTTGTTTAAATAATTCCAAAACCCTAGCGTTAAAAAATGGCAATGGAATGGAAGAGATACCCTGTTACTTTTTAAAGTATGATAAAACCTGAAGGATACCAAAGTGCCAGAACAATGGGGTACAAGTCTTCTCCCACAGACAAAAATTATGGGCTCTCAGAATGCCAGGAAGCTTTTTCCACAGCTATGGAATAGGACAGGCTTCATATGCTTTCTTCATATTCTGCACTTGCACTCTATTGGACTAATTATTGTATTTGCATGCTGTCCTTGCAACAAAGAATCTAGAGCCATAGCTTGTTCTCCCAGGCAGCTTCTAAACTGTAATTTGCTGGAGGTTAGTTTTAGACACACTCCCTTCAATAGATTAATAACAAGCAGGAGCTCTAATAACCTTGAAATGTTTGTGGCAAACATTTCAAAGTAAGTAGCATGTGTTTTTTTTCTGGAACACTTCGAAGTTTTTTTTTCCTCCCTGGATGAAGGTTTTCCTATATTCTTATTCCTCCACCAACAACTGTAAAATTTTTAAAAAGGTGGGTGGGGGGAGGAAGAGCACTCCCAAATGTCCTTGTTTAATATTTATAACCCAAGCCTTTCAAGACCAGCATATGAGAACTGCTCGATGAAAAGGCATTGCTCTCTGAGCTGGAAAAAGAATTTGGAGGGTTTATTGGCGGTTGACAAGATCGGTGGTGAGCCACCATTTCATCACTGGATGCCGGGGGTCATCTTCAAGTGATATTTGCATTAATCCATTTGTACCCTATGACTATCATTAAGTGTTGTACCTTATGATTCTTGATGAACGGATCTTTTCTTCTATGTCCACTGAGAGCATATGCCCCAAGCCAAATTCCTTGGGTGTCCAATCACACTTGGCCAATAAAAAAATTCTATTCTATTCTATTCTATTCTATCAATTCATCTGAACCTCGTAGCCAAGCTAAAATCCGCTCTTGGAACAGCCGTCGCACCATTCCACCTGGCCACTGGAGGAAAGGAAAAAAAGTTGATTTGAGTGGCCCCCCCCCCGCCCCCACACACCCCGAAGGGAGAGAGAGTCCTCCAAATCGCGAATGTGCATAATTTGGGGGCGGGGAGCTCTTACTTTTGCAATCTTGCTTCCTAGCCGATCATTCGCAAGGCCAGTCTGAGAGGCGGGCAGTTCCTTGCTGGAAACCCGCCTCCTTGTCTGAAGCCTCACCTTTCTCGTTTCGCCAAACTCAGCCTTATAGTCGAGCCAGCTGCTCGCCCGTGCGTCCCCTCGTGCCTTCTTCGCCATGCCGGGTCCTGAGGCGCTCTTTGCGCTCTTGATCTCGCCGGTCCTGCTTGCTTTGGCCCTTGTTCTGTCGGGCCCTTGGAGGCTCTTAGATTCCCAGCCGCCTCTGGATTTGATGAAGGAGCTGGAGCAGCGGCAGCAAGACCTGAGTCGCCTGGCAGCCTCTGCCCGAGCGCGGGGTTCTCTAGCCGCCGCAAGGCGCTCAGAGGTCTCAGAGCCTTTGGGTTGCGCGCAACTGAACGGCCTGAGCGACGTGGGCGTGGTAGGCGCTGGCATCACGAAGCTGGTGCTGAGGGCAGTTCTGTCGTCCGGTGGGCAGGAAATCGCCCTAAAATCCGTGCACTGGGCAGGCAGCGACGTGAGTCGCTGTGTTCAACGCTACGGCCACGCGGAAGGTTGTTTCCAGCTCGCTGCTTACAAGCTGTTGAAGGAGACGATTCTGCTGCAGACTCTGGATCACGAAGGGATCATCAAGGCACGTAGTATCCGCCAGCGCGCTCGGGAAGGGGGCAGGACACCCAACCTAAGAGCCTAACTGGATGTTTTGGATAGTTGTAAATGCTTGTACCTTTCTTAAGATACCTTACTAATTACCTTTCTTCCCACTTTCAACCACGTGATGGTTGAACATGTTTAATCCAAGATTATTGATCTTTTATACAGTGTAAGGTAATAGCCCAACGTGTAGCTCATGACAATTTACTGGGAATGGATATCAATATCAATAAATTGACTATTCATGGCAGAGAGTAACATATAAATTTTTAAATACTGTATAATTAATGAGTCCACCAGATTTTAAGCTGTCATCACTCAAACATACTTGTTTTGAGTGCAACCTCACATTAATAGACCAATCCTATGTTTTAGGAGGAAATCTTACAGATACATTTTATTTTGTGAATTGTTTTGCGGGCACTGCAATAAGCATACCTATTCCTTTGATTAGTTTAAAGGGGACCTGTTCTAGGTTTACATACAACACGCATAAAATCAGTCATGTAATGACTTATCAACTGAAAAAACTTAATGGATTTGTTGGAGGGGACAATGCATGTTTGGGGTAAAATGCAGGCTTGCTGTTATATTATTCAAATACTTCAACATGCACCTTGTAATCTCCAGAAATTTGCTGTTACAAAATATGAAAACAGCTTAGTTTAACGGTTTTAAAGAGGATTAGTCAAAGTGGTGAGTTAGGCTTTTGGTGGCCATGTTTAATAAATATCTGCCTAACCTCTTGAGAATCACAGTGGTAATGAATCTGCGAGTCTTGAGATGATGGTAATCTGCAAGTGTGCTGCATCCTTCCCACTGAAGGTGCTGGTTGATGCTGCTGGCAGTGTTAGTCTTGTGACGCCTGGACGTCCCCAGCGGATGAAAGTGCTGTGCTGATTCTTGGCAGGTCTTAGAACCTGAGCATGGTTGGCATTATTCAGTTCTTGATTGATGACCATGTGAGAATTTTAGGACTGTTGGTTAGGCTAAGAAGTGGACAAGAGTATGTCAGAGAAAGGCAGAAACAAACCATTGCCATACTGTTGACAAAAAAAATGCACAATAATGAAAAATACTATATTTAAATACTTGGTGGGCCACAGGGTTCCATTCTGAAATTCTATATGTTGGGGAACAAGAATGGGAGAAATTTCATACTTATATGCCTTGCTTCTAAGCTTTCTTTGGGCAGCCCAATTTGGCTCCTGGGGCTCTGGTGCATTCAGCCCTCAAGATGTTTTCTCTCCCTTGGTTATCTGTCACTTTCTGTAAGAAAGCCATAATATTTATTTAGCGGGCAGGGGTGGAGGTAAAAGTGGGGAGTATCATGAAAAATATGCCAATTGAGCTTGCAGTATTGAATAAAATAGAACACATTTGATCCCAAACATAAAGCGCAGAAGATAACATCTAATCTGAATTCTCTTTCTTGGTTCGATTACTGTTTATGACCCTACAGAACTTGTAACAGGAGGAAACCCACAAAAAGCAATTTTCTAAACCTCTTTGAAAGAAAATTACTCTTGGCTGATTTAGTGGTAAATAAACATAAGTAAGAATAAAGAGCTATCTAGGAGGTATAAACCCTCAACTTCAAGATGCAGATGAATTAACTTGATGAATTATCACTTCTACCAACATGCTTGGGTTCAACTATGTAAGGCATACATTTACTGTAGGAAAAGCAGTTGAGTTTTGAAATAAGTCTTCATTTGATCTTTCTTATCATTAGCAAAATATATTTGTTTTTTTTTCAAAGAATAATTTCTATATTTTGCATCTGTATTAATACTTCATTCTGCTTTTCTCCTGACAGCTGCATGGTCAATGCTATAATAATAGCCTATATCCTGACATGAAAGTGGTTTCCATCCTGGAGCTCGGAACCCCTTTGGAGATGATTCAGCTTCTGCAGCTTCCCTGGGAAGAGCGATTTAAAGTAAGGAGACAAAGGCAAAGTGGGTATCGCTATCAGTAGCGATAGACCCAATCCTGAATCATTCCATGATAGAAGGAAAGGTCTGGGGAAGATCTTTGCTCTTAAAAGTATTATATTAAACTTCTGTGTAAAACCTATGGACATGCCATTTCTGGAGACATTCTAGCTCATATAAATCTTTGGGCCTGGAAGCTATTAGAAGTATTGTAACACATCAGTGTCAATATATCCGTAAACATATATAGGCAGGAGCAAATTCTCTGCACTGACATTTCTGGAATGTTTCAAAGGCAACTCATCTACAGCATGCTACTAGTAGTCTGTTGAACTTAGAATGTATATTTAAGGTGCAGTTAAACAATATGAAAAAATTGACTGTAATCCCATTACATGTTTACATTAGATCTATATATACACTAAGAGCTTGAGTTTTTGCCATAGCAGATATACTGTAATTTCAATGAATTGTGCATTAAGCTGCAAAATAGTAAGAAGAAAGAAAGGTAGACTGCTGATGTTATCATGTAAGAAAACCTCTTATTTGTTTACCATCTCTCTTTCAGATTTGTCTGGATCTGGTAGAACTGCTCAATTACTTGGCAAATTCTCCTCTAGGTTCCATTGCTCTTCTAGATTTCCAACCAAGGCAATTTGTTATGGTGAATGGGCTCCTGAAAGTTACAGACCTGGATGATGTGAGCACTGAGGAGCTGTCTTGCAAAAGAGATCAAGAGTGCATTCTCAAATTCCCCACAAAAACCTTCTTTCTCAAATGTGCCAGCCATAGGAACTGTAAAGGAATAAATGAGAAACGGAATCTTTTCAATGCATACAGGTAAGTTGGATACATTTAAAAAAAGAACTGAAGAACATCATCACACATGCCATTTATTTTTAGCAGTTTCCTTCATGTAGTGTTTCCTTTTTTGTCAGACTTTTCCAACTACTGTCTTCTGGTGTATTAGATTGCAATCCTCAGAATTCTAGCTATGAAGACCAGTGTGTCTGGAACTCTGGATCTGGAAAGTGCTAATTTACAGGAAATTATTCCACATTACTATAATTTTTTAAACATTAGTGCATGATGCATAGTATTTTGACTAACGTTAACATAATTATCATCCATAAATGCTTTTTCCCGGAAACCACATGTTAAGCTACTTTTGGTTTTCTTTTAAGAATTCCTCAGGCTTGGGAAATAACGTACTGGACAAACTTAGAGTAATGCTTAGATCCAGGCAAACAGATGGTACTAACAAGTGTCTACTAACCTTACTAGGAAGCAACAAAAAATGTAAGTTATAGCAGACGCAGATCGGAAAAAGTGTTCTTTGCATTAATTAGTATGAATACAGATAGTCCTCGACTTATGACCACAATCGAGTCCAAAATTTCCATTGAAACATTTGTTAAGTGAATTTTGCCCCATTTTACAACCTTTCTTATCGCAGTTGTTAAATGAATTACTGCAGTTGATAAGTTAGTAACCCAGTTGTTAAGTGAATCTGGCTTCCTCATTGACTTTGCTTGTGAGAAGTTTGTAAAAGGGGATCACATAACCCTGGGACAGAGCAATGGTCATAAATATGAACCAGTTGCTAAGCATCTGAATTATGATCACATGATCATGGGGATGCTGCAAAAGTTGTAAGTGTGAAAAATGGTCATAAATCACATTTTTCACTGCCGTTGTAACTTTAAACAGTCATTAAACAAACTTTTAAGTCAAGGACTACCTGTAGAACATTGTTCAAAATTTTGCTGAGATAAAACTAGTAGTGCTTATGTGAAAGAGGCTCTTGAGCCTTCTTCCTGCATGACTAACCTTATTAGAAAATGAAAGGTAGCATAGTTCATTCTCAGAGCAGCTAATATATGGAGGGCATCAGAATGGAGAAAGTTGATTATCATCACTTGCAATGTATGTCTATTTAAAATATGATTTCTTGGCTGGATTCGTATATTATACATGATAGAGTGCTGGTCTTTTACAAAGACTTTATAAACCCTTAAAAACTCAAAGGCCTCCTCTGGCATTGGGCCAGGATGTTGGACAAGGCTGGTTTGATAATGGTTGTTTTTCATTGAATATATTTCTTTTTTCTCTTTTAACTCCAGAGTGGCAATTAGTGAGTTGGGTGGCAATTAGTGAGTTCATATAAATTGAATAAATAAATAAGCCAAGATATATTATGGCTTAACGTGATATGTAAATCCTGCAGGTGACTTTGCCATAATTAGCTCATGAGAGTGGGATCAAAGATTCAGGCAGTTCTTTAAAATTAGCATATTGGTGAGTTTGCATACTTTAAACAAGAAAGTGTGAGTTTCTTTGAATTAGTTAATGAATTTTCTCTTGCCAAGTTGCATGGACTGATGCCTCTCTTATCATTATATCCTCTTCTCAGGCACAAAAACTAGGCAAATGGTGTTTGTTTGTTTGTTTGTTTGTTTGTTTATTTATTTATTTATTTATTTATTTATTTATTTATTTATTGGATTTATATACC
>JANHZT010003083.1:31491-42263 GCA_032468215.1 Stegonotus admiraltiensis
TTGGATTTATATACCGCCCTTCTCCCGAAGGACTCAGGGCGGTGAACAGCCAGCAATTAACATATCATATAGGTTTACAAATAGGATATTTCGAATATGTTCCAATTCACTTCTGGGAGCCTTATGGACAAAACTGGAAGCATTTCAATAACAAAGATATTTGAGAAACAATGTTAATTTCTGAGTTTCATTATGGGATGGACCAAATATATCAATAAAAATAAATAAAAAGCCATTGTTGGTGTAAAGTATGATAAGACATAATTTTCTGTTCTGAATTTAGCTCTAGCCAAGAAGCTTCAATTTCAATT
This sequence comes from Stegonotus admiraltiensis, assembly GCA_032468215.1. NCBI lineage: Eukaryota > Metazoa > Chordata > Lepidosauria > Squamata > Colubridae > Stegonotus > Stegonotus admiraltiensis. Next base: position 31,803 of record JANHZT010003083.1, read on the forward strand.
TGTTAGAATTAGATTTAGGGTTTTTGTTATCAATCTTTACTAAAATTTGGAAGATTTCTGTTTTAATATGTATGAATATATGAAGCTTTATATATGTTTTAGGTATTTCTTCACTTATCTCTTACCTCATACTGCACCCATTGCTTTGCAACCAATTTTGAAGGACATCTTGAATGCCACCGGTACGTGCTAGTCCAAAATATTAAAGATATATTTAAAATGTTTATATAAATAAGAACTGCTTTGCAGTATTTTTTGCCTTAAAACATTTCTCTCCCCTCTGCATGTAGGTGATTTACGATATGGAGCGAATGAAACTTTACGATCTTTCCAAAAAGTTTTGCATTTGTACAAGTCAGGACTTTATCTGCAGAAAAAGCCTTCTCACTTAAAAGGTATGTCTCTCATAACTAGTGAGGAAGATCAGACTAAATGCACAAGGACCTGACCCAGTTAAAATGTGCTTAATTAAAGCCCCTTGTAATCAATGGGAGACATAGCTTGGTCAACCTAAATCCCTTTGAGACTTGAGTCATTGAGATTTTGATAAAATTAGCTTTCCCTACGAAGGGACCTCTGTATTGAATAGGATTTACTTCATTTTGGGGGCTTTTCTTTTAAACAACTCTCATGCCTTAGTAAACCTATGGTGGGAAGTGAGGGCATACCTTCTAGTACTGACACTAATGTGTCTATCAGACATACTCCTGCTATTATTTATGCAACATACATCTGAAAAATCAATCAACTTCAGAGCAGACAAGCCTACATGCTTGATTCCTTTAAGATAATATTGTGCATATAGCTATGGCAGTTGTGATCGGCAGTCTGGTCTGCATGAACACCCTAGGCTTCTCTCTTAATGCCCACTGAACACCCTAGGCTCCTGTCTTAATGCCCACTGAGTTCCTGCCCCACCTGATATTTTAATTTTTTAAAAAATAAAACCAATATATAAGGAAATGACATTTTATAAAGCAAAACTTTGACTATTTGTGACAATGTTTTTAGACTCAAGTGTTTTCCTGGGATATTAGAGAGCTTTGGGGGAGCGGAAGCTAATTCACTTGTGGTAAAGATTTTCCTGACCATGGTGGACATTTTATGAATAGGCAAATTTACCATGGCAGCCATTTTGTAAGTACGCACGTTATAATCTTCAACTTTCCAAATGTACCTTAGACTCCAAAGATGGTCTACTACAACATTAGAGTATGGAGTTTGTGGTCATAGCCCCATTTCTATTTCATATATCCATGGATTGTGTAATGGCTTATCTTCTGAACATTGTGGTTTTTAGGTGTTATGCTTAGATCAGTTTCATTATGAATAAGTTTATTGATTTCTTTTGAAATGCTTTTAAAATGGGGGAGATATTACTAGAGCTTGAAAATTCTGGAAGGACTGCTTGGGGAATGGAACTGCTGCTTTTTCATGTAATAAAAACTATACCCTTCTAAATGAAAAAATAGAGTCAGTGATGGCATGAAGGCTGTCCAAAGAGATAAGAGTTAAATGTTATGGCTTTCCACACTGCTAATAAAGAGTAGCTCTGGTATGTGTAAGAGAGACAAGATTTATGACTGTTTTGTTAGACATGCCTTGGAAGATAAATTCTGGTTGGGATGCAATATCTTAAAACATCCTTTCCATTTTTCTCATTTCTTGAATACTTCTGAGTTTCCAACAGGTACATAGTAGTAATCCTTTATCTTTTCGCCTTACCCCCAGAATATTTTGTTGCAAAGGGGTTCCACAGTATGGATACAGAGGACTATAAATGTTGGCCTTCGTATAGCCCTTTGAGATGCATGTTGTCTGTTCATAATGTAGAGGAAGCTGCCTCCATTTGCAGTTACCATCCACAGTGCCAACATTTTATCATCACTTCACAGAGAACATGGACAGGTGAGAATAGATGGCATTATGAACACCATCTAGGCATTTTCCTCAAAAATCCATAGAAGATTCACAGAAGATCTAGGCATGCTTTTACTTGGATTTGAGTAAGTTTAAACTCTGGAGGAAAGAGATGTTCATGTCAGTGTAACACTACCAACTGCTTGCAAAGATCTTCACATATTTTCTGAAATGTTTGAAAGGGCATTCGTATGCATACAGCTCTGACCATAATCAGGAATCGTAATAAGGCAGATTTTCTGATTCAAAAGAGGTTATCAGCATTTTTACAGAAAAGCACTTACAAGAATCTTTGCAGAACCATGAACAGCTTTATAAATACCCAACATAAAAATTTGCAGGGGATATCTCCACATCCTCTTCTTGTAGTTCTACTTTGGGGCAAGTGACCATTCAAAACATTCAATGTAGGTAGCTTTTTTATGAGTTGGCTTCATCTGCTTTATCAGCTTCACAGATTTTGCTCTTGCTTAAACTGAATGTTGTTAGTCTTTAAAGAATACATTTTTAATCTATTTTTTCCTGTACCATTAGGCACAGATTTGAGATATGCTATACCGAGATGCATATTTTCAGTCATGAAGCTACATCAAATTCCCTCCCTCCCTTCCCAATTGAGACTGGTTTACTCTCTGATTAAATTCTTTTGTAACTACCAAAGACAGAATAAGTAATTCATGTAGTATATAACTTTTGTATAAAATACCTTGGGTATCGAAGTTAAAAGTTCTAAAAATGAGACTCTCTTACAATATTTATGATAGTAATTTTTATATCTCCAAAGCAACTTGCTTCATGAATTTCCTTTAATTAACATTGATTACAATCTTCCATTGAATGATGATGTTACCTAATTGGGGTAATAAAACTGTCTGCAAGAAAACAACTAAGCTCAGAGAGCACCAAGGGCTCCTCATTTCAACCCTGAGCTATAAATATTTTTCTTTATTGATACTACAGTATATCTCACTATAAGACAAAATAAAGGCTTAAATATTTAAGCTCCTGATGACTATATGAATATAGCCTTGCATTTAGGACTGGGTACAGAGGTGGTTTTTCAGTGTTTCCTTTTGAGATATAATCTGATCCAATAGGTTGAAGGCCAAGTCCTCCCTGGTGTTTTCCCATCCAAGTGCTAATTGGAACTGGCCTTGTTTAATTTCCATGCCCAGACAACCAGATGTTACCACCAGATTATTTTTATTTAATAAATTTCTGTCGACAAATTAGCAAGAAAAAGGAAAGGAGTAAGTGTGAAGATTTTTCCAACCTGGAGTCTGCCATATATGCTGGATTTCATATCCCACCATTTACATATTTACATATATTTACATACACTGCTAGTTGAGGATAAAAGGAGTTTTAGGTCACCTAGAAGGCATCAGGCTGGGCAAGGTTGTTTTAAAGCATAAGGCAGCTTTTTCCAATGCTTCCAGATGTCTTGGATGACAACACCCACTAAGCTTGAGTATGTGTTAAATATAACCTGAAGATGTTGATTGATTCTGCTCAAGTCTGTGACATACTTTATACAGGCTAGCTGCCCCCTTGAGAATCATAGCACTATGTTGTTGAATTACTTCTATCAATTTTTGCCCATCCTTCCTCTCCACCTTTATGGCCAGAAGAAGAATTTGTATTATAGGACTTTAGAGTATGGTATGGAACATGCTTTGGCCCTTATTGTGGGGGCCACTCTATAGAAATACAGGAATCCTGTGGTGACCAGGATCTAAAGCATTTGTGGAGTACAATAACATTTCCATTGTATCATTTAAACTTAACCTGTGTACAACTATCTTATTTACTGTTGTCAATATTCTTAGTCCTCTTTCACAGCATTTCAATTCTTCTTTTCCCCTTCAGGGCGTCCTCTTGCTATTTTTCAAAGCAATTTGACCTACTTAATTCCAGGTAGCACCATGGAGGTTTATGTTAAACGATCTGCATCTTCAAGAGGAAATCTTTGATTGAGATGCTAGAGACAACTTGGCATTGTTACTGAGACTGATGCTATCAACACCAATGGATTACATTCTGTCTGCTGTGAAGCAATTATCTACATTAGTTTTATGTGAACAAATATTTCAATAATCACATCTCTTTATTTAAGAACTGATCCAATCTAGGGGCATTTTGTAAGCTGTTTCATACTTACAACTATGCAAGTCTCAATTTCAGTCACCACTAGGATTGGACGAATCGGCTTTATATATATTTTTAATCTTGTGTTTATATTTTTGTATATGTTTTAAAAAAGAAAAAGGGCATAAGCATTTATTTTTCTATGGAATTGTCCTTCAGGGACACATTAATAGAGGCTTTCTTTAATATATGCATTTTTATAGACACAATTTCCCTTAATTTAGACATTGTACACTGTTTCATAACTTATCAATGTGCTATTGAGAAGAAACCCTATTAATCTGTGTATTACAATTTATTAAATGTATGCCACCCACCTCCCAATGACTCTGGGCAGCTGTTAGTACAGGAAGTACAAATTAATGTCGATATACACTTGACATTCTTACTTTATATTTGGGGAAGTTATTTGTTTCTGGATATGTTTATGTAATATTTTTTAAAATATATTTTCCCCCATTTAATTGTGTCCAACTGTCAGAGACTCACTGGACAAGTCCCTGCAGTTTTCTTGGCAAAGTTTTTCATAAGTGATTTGTCATTGCCTCCTTCCTAGGGCTGAGAGAATGACTGGCCCAAGGTAATCCAGCTGGCTGTGTGCCTTAGGCGAGAATAGAACTCAGTCTCCTGGTTCCTAGCCTGATGCCTTAACCATTATATCAAACTGGCTGTAATATTTAGGTTTATTAGATATGGTTGAGCCAAGTGCAAATGCACACAGAAGAATTTACAGTTAGATCGTTGAATGAGTGGCAGCTGACTTGCAAATAATTCTAAGTAACAATTTATCATTTTCAGCAACATTATTCTGGTACTCAGAACAGGTTCAGGGTTTAATATGTTCTAATTGCACCCATTTCCTTGTGTATAAGGAAGCTCTTGACAACTCTCAAGACAGATTTTTTAAACATTTGTAAACAAGAAATATTTACATATTTACATTTTAACAACACTCAGCAGCAAATTCTTTTGACCACCCCATCCTTACATCTTGCCAGAAGCCAAATTCAATTTTGAATTGTGCTCAGCCTCTTTTATTTCCTTTGTGTCTCGCAGGCATGTTTATCTAATTTAAACTGCCCTTGAGGAGAGAGAGTTAAACCTTTCATTAAAAGTGCTGATGACATCTTTGAAGATAAATATTTCCAAATCACTGTTTTCATTTACCTCAATTTCCCTAACAAAAGATATTTTAAGGGACTTTGCATCTGATTATTTAAATTTCCAGTATTTATTCTGGCTAAATTAACCTTTTCCAGTTTCAAACTGTAAGGTAATAGTTTGAACCTATTGTTGTTACTGAATAACAACAGCCCACAAAAAGGAAAGATGGAGGCATAATTTTATATATTTACTTTGATTATTTTAATTAAGTGTTATTAAGTGTGATATGTTTAAAGTTTTGTACCAATCTTGGAGGTTAGTCATTATTACTTTCAGTGAAAGAAATCCTGCTGAGCAAAATGTTCAATAACTTGTATGCATATCTGTGACAATTTTTAAAAATATATTTTTTTCGTTCTGATAATGGATTGTTGTCCCTTTAAAAATGTTTCATCTTTTTCTATTTAATAACTAAAAATTTTAAGACACCATTGAATACTATATTTAACTGTTAACATGAAAATTCTAGCTTCAAGGAAAAACTAGCTGTTTCATTTATCATCCTCTCAATTCATAATTTTATATAATTAAACTTGTAGGCCACCTGATTTTCAATTATTCTGGGCAGCTCATAATAATCACAGAAGTTAGAATAAAACATAAAAAATAAAGATAGGAAGCACAATGAAACAAGGGGTCTCACGCTCCTTAATCAAAGGCCTTGATGGAAAGTCAAGCTCTTCTAAATGGGGCCAGAGTGGGGCCATCCAGATCTTGGTGGGGAACCTCATTTCAGAGGGCCGGGTCTGTTACAGAGATGGTGTGCTTCTAAAATCCTCACAGATAATATTGTTTAATCAAAGGAAAGTGGAGCATACCAACTATAAATTATGGTTCTTGGAAAAAACTGCTACTGAACTTAAAGCTATTAACCATTCAGGAAATACAGATGTACAAGAATGTACCTTGTAACTAAGGTGACAGGTTTAGATGTGATTGACAGGAGCATCAATGGGAATATAGATATATAGAGCATCAGAGAAGATCTCATGCTAAACTACAAGCCTAGTTAGTAAGCATTCATGACAAGCTGCATATAACACACATAGTATGGTCTATGCAAGTGTGGCTTATTGCCCAAGTCTGCTGAGACTATCTGGGCATCATGGGAGAAAGCTTAGCCTCATAGCAATATTTCCTAAATCACAAGATATGATGAGGCAACGTGGGTTTAAGATGTAGGCATTTTTGAAAGTTTTCATTTAACTGTAACACAGGAGCTCTCATATGTACACACACACACACATGCTGAATATAAAAAACCTCTATTGCACAACTGGATCCCAAATTATGCATTCTAGAACAATGTTTTTAGAAGATCAAAATTCTTAGGTAGTCAACATATTCTCCAGAAATCATATCCTACTATGGTACGAAAAATACATTTTTCCAGTTGCTTAAGGGTAAGACTGAGACACTGATTGATTTAAGGGGCAACTTATTACACAGCAGGAATTCTAAATCTGCTCCTGCTTCTTTTTCATGGGCGTGGGATAAACAAAAACCACTCTTCCAGGCATGGGAAAAGTAATCTTGAAGAAGACATACTGAAGGAGAAAAAAGGTTCAGAAGTGAAAGGAACAAGTCCTCACAGTTCCTATAATAATGCTGCTTGCTCTTACAAAAACTACCGGTAAAATTTAAATAACTGCAGCATCCTTCAGCTGCATTGTTCTGGGAGCGGTGTGTATGTGCTGTTACACACACTTGCTATTGCGTTATAATAATTTGGCTCAAAGGCAATTTAATAATACAAGGATGTTCCCACTTGCCTATACCATCCATGTTGACTTGACTTATGATTCTGAAATACATACTTTGGTCCTTTGGAGGCAAAAGTTGACATTCTCTGGTGGCTTTCTGTAAGGGGCTCCTCAGGGTGCCGTCGGTCAAACAGTGTTGACTGGTGGCCCCCAGGGGAAGAGCCTTCTCTATGGGGGCACCTGCCCTTTGGAACAAGCTCCCCCCCGGAGATACGGAGGATCCCGGATTTACCCACTTTCCGCCGTGCCCTCAAGACTTTTTTATTCCAACAAGCTGGGCTGGCCTAACTCTTTTAACTGTTTTAATTTTAATTTGTTTTTTAAAAAGGGGGATGTCTTAATTAGTATGGGCCAAAATTATTTAATATGTTTTAATTCCTTTTTAAATTTTATATTGTATGTGTTTTATCTTTGGCTGTTCACCGCCCTGAGTCCTTCGGGAGAAGGGAGGTATATAAATCTAAATAAACATAAACATAAACATAAGTAACCAGAGGTTTGCACCAATGCAGCATTTGGATAGTGTTGATGTGTGTTGTGTTAAGGCAGGGGTGTCAAACTCATGTCGGCACAACGGTGTCATGTGACGTATCGAGACTTTTTTCCTCTTCGCTAAACCAGGCAGGGGTGTGGCCAGCACGTGACGCATCTGGCCTGCGGGCTGGGAGTTTGACAGCCCTGTGTTAAGGCCTCATTAGCCACAGTTGCACACCCCTTCTTTGCCATTATAATGCAACTTTGTTGTGCGAAAGTGTTTAAAAAGCAATTCTTTTTAGAAAAGAAGCACTAATAATACTAAGCAGGAGAATAAAGCTATCCTACTGACAACGATCTGGTTTTAATGGTGACCTCTCTAAAGTGAGGTTTGCAATAGAAACACAAACAGAGAAAAAAAAGATTTCTCTTTTGATGCCAGCTGCTTTGGATGAGTAAGAGATAATGGCTTATCTTTCCTACCTTTGGACCTTGGAAGATAATATCAGCAATATACTCTCAACATGGGAGGTCAACCAAATGCTGAATGGTGAACACTATCACCTGTTATCTTTCACCAACTTAGTTCCCATGAAAATTGGCTGCAATTTTAAAAGCAGGCATTCAATAACCTTTTCAGATAGCAAACATTTCACATTTCTTCTAAATTTCTCTTTAAAATATAAAATGATACAGATAGTCCTCAACTTATGACCACAATTGAGGCTGACATTTCTGTTGCTAAGTGAATCAGTTGTTAACTGAATTTTGCTCTATTTTACAAGCTTTCTTGTCACAGTTGTTAAGTGAATCACCTCAGTTTTTAAGTCAGTAACATAGTTGTTCAGTGAATCTGGCTTCCCCATTGACTGCTTGCCAGACACACACTGCTTCTTTGTCTTGATACTTGATATGAATTCATGATCTTTAATTAATTTGGACATTCTCTTCAAATATCTGCTCAGTCATGAACTCCCTCAAGGATTCAGACAGTAGCCGAAGAAAGTGCCTCTGTGGTATCTGACTCCATTTCCAGGTGTGAGAAGATAGAATTATTAAATTTGGAGCAGCTATAACATATTTCTATCCAGGGGTGTCAAACTGGTGGCCCATGGGCTGAATGCGTCATGCATAGGCCATGCCCACCCCAGCTCCGTGAAGGGGGAAAACGTCATGATACGTCACATGACGGCAACGTGATGCCGTAAGTTTGACACCCGTGCTATAGACTATAGAATCACAGTACATTCCCAACTGGATTCTCCCATTTAAAGAAGGAAAGAAAATACTTCATATTAAAAGTAGGTGCTTGTTTGAACCATATTGCATTCAGAGATACTGTTCAACGATATTTTCCTACCTATCCACTGTTATTAGGGTGCTACAGTATGTTAAGGATACCTCTAAGGAAACTTGGAGCATCATGTTTATTTTTCAAGTATTGATGCCCATAAAATGAGCATGAAAATAATACCTATATCTAGTAATATTCAGAATATAATGCCTTTGCTCCTGAAAACAGTTCAGAGCAGACTGTGACTAGAGTCATTAGTGGATTTGAATTTGTCATAATTCATTCCCTTCAGGATAGAGGCCATCTGACTTCAGAAAATGCCCTAGTAGTAGGAAAGAGAAAATCTTTCCACAACTACTCTTTCCTTACCATACATAATACACATTCAAGTCCTCTGCTCTCAAGTTGTCTTTTTCCCCCTAAGCTAAACAAGATTTCAAGATTTAACTTTCTCTCATAGTAGAATTGCCCAGGTCATTGTGGTAACTCTTCTGCAGCTGTAGAAGGTCATATTGAGGTGTCATTATGGTAGAAATATTCCAGATAAAGACATCATCTATTTCTATAAAGGCATTATGTTGGGGCTCATTCTGAGATGAGGAATGGCATATCAATAAAATGAATGATAAAAATGACAGGTGGTAATTTTATTTAAATTTTCTTTTCTAACTCCAGGATAGAATTTGCTTTTAACAAAAGGCCCCCATACTGAGTTAGTATTTACATTCAACTATCCATCACAGCCCTTATATTGTCTTTTTTTTTTCAGTTCCCAGGGGCTCAGATCTCATCAACATATATATACACAGTATGAAGAATTGTCTCCATGTGCATTACTTTACTTTTCTTCTATTGCTTATACTGAATGACATTTGCTATTTTAATGCCTATTCTCCTATTTTTAAGAATTCCTTTCAGAGTTCCTGGCTTTCGCATTTTGTTTTAATCATTCAAATAATGTGGACAACTCACTACACATTCCAGATACATAGAAATCTCACTTTATTTCTGGAGTTATATGTTGCTTAAAATCATAATATCCAGGGTATCTGAGGAACTGTCTCATCCAGAACTAACCTGCCCCACTCGTTCCAGCAGAAAGAGCCAATTTCAGAGCCTGTCAGCCAAAGAATTTTGGCTGGTGGGTCTAGCAGAAGACTCATCTCTTTCCATCATAGGTGAGAACCATCCCTACAATCCTGAGCTTCTTGAAGAGCCTAAAAAGGTGGCTCTGCTGTTTGTTGTGGGCCCCCCACCAGTGCCTGTTACTTTGAGGATGACTGAGAGGGTAGAGAAGATTCTCATCCATAGGCCATCCCTCATCTTGGTTCTTAACCTTTACCTTTTCTATTCATTTTTAAACTTTTTTTATCACTTTAAAAAAACTTATTATACTGTGAGCTACACACACACACACACACACACACACACACACACACCAGTGGTGGGATTCAAATCATGCAGGTTCTGTGGGCATGGCTTGGTGGGCGTGGCTTGGTGTGCATGGCAGGGGAAGAATACTGTAAAATCTCCATTCGTACCCCACTTCAGGGGAAGATTACTGCAAAATCACCATTTCCTCCCAATCAGCTGGGACTCGGGGGGGGAGGGGGGCAGAGAATAGATGGGGACGGGGCCAGTCAGAGGTGTTATTTACCTGTTCTCCAAACTACTCAAACTTTCTGCTACCGGTTCGCC
>JANHZT010003083.1:59230-70224 GCA_032468215.1 Stegonotus admiraltiensis
AGCCTGTCAGCAAGAGTTTAAACAGTTTTTTTTCACTCTAGCCATCAGCTGGGACTCAGGAGGCAGCAATAGATTGGGGGTGGGGTCAAATAAAAGGTAAGAATAACGTCGGGGGACGGGGGGGCAGAACTGGTTCAGTGACATCATATCGTCACTGCTACCGGCTCGGCGGAACCGGGCGGAACCGGGCGGAACCGGGCGGAACTGGGAGGAACCCACCACTGGATGAACGGTGATAATACACGGTTGGGGGGGCAGTCAAACTGCCCATTCAATGTCAGACTCGCAGGATGAGGTGCGGGATGTGGGGGGGGACACAGCAATCAAACTGCCTGTTCGGTGTCAGATCAGAATTCAGGTACAGAGGCAACTGCAGGGGGAGGGGTCAAAATGGGAAGCCTCTGCCCACTGCTGCCTGCCTGTGGAAAATGACCAGGGGAGGGCCAGCGGAGGAGGAAAGCTGGCTGTAAATCACCTGAGGCAGGTGGCTGGGGGCAAGGCCAAGGGTCATTGCCTAAACATCCCAGACCCTGTTCTCACTGTCAGGAAATTTCTCCTTAGTTCTAGATTGCTTCTCTCCTTTATTAGTTTCCATCCATTGCTTCTTGTCCTGCCTTAAGGTGCTATGGAGAATAAATTAACCCCCTCTTCCTTGGCCAGTACCTCAAATATTGGAACACTGCAATAATGACACCCCTAGTCCTTCTTTTCACTAGACTAGACATACCCAGTTCCTGAAATCCTTCATACGCTTTAGCCTCCAGCCCCCTAAATCATCTTTGTTGGTCTCTGCACCCTTTCAAGAGTCTTAACATTTCTTTCTTTCCTTTAATCATCTGGCACTTTACTAATGTTCCAGAATTTCTAAAAGATAATTGTGTTCAATCAGATCATCAGCTAATCCCTTCAGCACTTTTGGAGGCAATTCATCTGGCTATGAAGATTGAAACTCATTCAAAGAAAATCTCTTGCATGAGTGGAGGGTTGGACTACATGACCTCCAAGGTCCCTTCCAACTCTGTTACTGTTAAAAGTATTCCCAGAACATAGAAATATATAGGAAATATATCAATCTAGTTCAGTACTGTTCCTTCATCCTCCCCTTCATTTTTTCCTGGAAGAACATATAATTTCTTATTGAAGACTGAATTGAAATAGGAATTGTGTGTTGTTTTTTTTAAAAAAATATTTATATGCCACCCTTCTCCAGAGACTCAGGGCGGCTTACATACTTTTGTATATTTTACACCAAGTCAGCTTATTGCCCCCACAAACCGGGTCCTCATTTTACCCACCTTAGAAAGGATGGAAGGCTTGGTGAGAATTGAACTCGCTTTAATTGCAGGCAGCTGGATACTAGATACCCCCTTTGCCATTTCTTTGTATCTTTTATCTAGATCCAGTCACAATTATGGAGAAAATATACTCAAGAAGACAAAGGAAAAGAGCCAGCCAGCAGAAACTATGTAAATTGTTGGATTATTTCTACAATGTCAGTGCTATGTATTATACAAAGTTCACGAGGGCAGATGCTCTTCCATGAATTGATTTTTTTTTTCAGAGAAATATGGCTTGCTAGTTTGATGAGCCATTTATCTAAGTGGTTCCTTCAGGTCCATTTTCCTTGTGAAAGTCAAAGAGGCAGCTGTCTTTTTCATCACACAGATTAATCCTTCTAAATTTATATATATATATATATATATATATATCAGCTGTAAGTGCTACATAAAATCATAAGGGGAAAACCAGAACTCTTTGAGTATTGCTTTGTTTCATGGACAATGTAATAATATTGTACCTTGGACTAAGCAATGGTTTCTATATAAAAATGTTGCTATATCTCATAGATGATCAATTTATTTTTTTCAAAGACAAATTAATTTTAATTCTAAGGACCTCATTTTATTTGCTGCAAATTGACCCATTTAGTTTCCATTAAATATTTTGTAATCCAATCAAGTGATTTGCAAGATAGATGTCTTGATTTTGTTCCTATTTTCTCTATTTGAACTGGCAAAGCTAAATCATTCTACTGAATAGTTTGATCTGAGAAGAGGTAAGTTTTCCTTAAGTATGGCTACTGTTCTGTCTTATTCTTACATAACTTGGTCTTGCAAAGCAAAGCAGAAATCTGTTCTTCCTTTCGTATACACCCCTATCTCATTTCATTTTTTTAATCCCTTATCCCATGCACTTATTTAGCACTAAGAAAGCTCTCTTTTCTACATCTGGTGGAATATCTATTATTCCTTAAAACATTTAAACAAATTATTCAAACCATGAAGTAAGAGCAGAGCCCCTGAGAAATTGTCTTTATTTCATGGTATGAGAGCAAAGTTTAGCTGAGATTCTATATAGTATCTTTAGAGCAGAAAGAAAGAAGGGTTATAAACATTTAAAACTTTAATCCTCTATTTATATGGAAATAAGTCGTACTGATATCAACAGAGTTTCTTTTTGAATAGACATGTATAAGATTGCTTCTTTAATAAAACTATTTTCATGTTATTTCTATTCTTGTTTAAACTATTGTTCTTGTGGAGTATTTTGGCTTTTATTTTAATGGCCAAAACTATCCTTTCTCTTTTCTTCTTCTTTATAGCAGACAATGTGATCCACCCTTTTCATTATCCTTCAGATAATGCGGGGTTACCAGCTTATAATTCTCAGCCAGCATGACTAGCAACCATGCTGACAGGGAACCTCAGGTCAGGGATAATGACTACGCTGGTTAATGAACCGTTTCTGGACACCAATCTCATTTCATTGCAGCTCACTTGCTTCTGTTCTGAAGACAGAAAAAGAATACAAGGGCTTGCCAGCAGCCCCCTGGAAATGGTCTAGTGGCAGCCCCTAGATAAACCATAATAAATAAATAAATATGCAAGCTGTTACCAATTCAAATGTGGTCTAAATTGATCTGCATGTGGTATTGTTTTGTTCTTCTCATACACCATTCAATTAATTCTAGGATAGTATGGCCTCATCTGAGATTACTTGAACAGCATTCTGTGCCAGATGAGTCAGGCCTTAGTTCAGGACCTAGGCCAGAATCTGGTCCCACCAGCTGGAGATTCTCTGTCCAGGACTCCAATTTAAACTCACCAGTGGAATGTGAGGGCAATCTGGCTACCACATCTATCACCCTATTGATCACCAGGGTTATTCAGCTGATCTGGCTGGCTAATGGGTGTTCTCTTTCTCCTCACCACTCCACGTGCATGTCTCCTGAAGCTGTGTGCTTGATGGAAGAGGACAACCATACCAGATAAAAGGAGTGTACTGATCTTCCATCCAGGGTATACGATAGCTTTGCTCCCCTGCTGGAATCTTCCAACAAGCTCAGCAGTATAACTACCCATCCATAAGACTTATAGTGCTGCCAGATTGACAGCAAATAGAGGTTAAAGCATTTGGTTACAAAGAAGAACATATAGGAGGAATAAAGAAATGTTCTTAATTGATGGTGATTATCTATGAAATCCTTTATGACATAGCGCCTATTTGGGTTTCTCCAAACTCTGTACAGTTGGGCAAGATGGGCATGCTCTGGTTCCTTTGATTAAACAATGCCACCTGTTGGGATCTAGGAATGTGTGTTGTTTGTTTGTTTCAGCACCTATTTTTTGGGACAACATCTCTCCAAAATCTGTACGGCTCCCATTCTGGTGATGCTCAACAAGTCTTTGAAAATCTGTCTATCACCCCAGGGATGGGTTCTGACACCCTTATGGAATCTTATCTACAGGATTAATGTTTTTTCTGACATGTCTGGTTTATGTTTTTTACTGTTTTCATTATCTTTTATATCACCTAAAACCTTTTGTGTGCAGCTTTTCGAGCCCTGCCAAAATTTGCATCTGAATTGAAATGTTGAATTATTAAATACATGTATTCCTTCACATTCTAGTTCAATTTGCACACTGATGAATAGTATTTAGTTTGTATTTGTTACTTTATCACAGTACAAAAATCACTCAGCTATGAAACGGAGATGTACGAGAATTCAAAGGGTTAATCTCTAAAAATGTGGCTTGTATGACATTGTATTCCATTCCATTGTATTATATTCTCTAAAATATAAGTTTGCATTAAAATATATATTTTGCATAAGTGGTGAATACATATATCTGAAAAGGGATTAGGGACTGTATTATCAACTTCAGTTATTTGGAATTTCCCTGGAAATTCAAATACATTTAAAAAAAAAATAAAGTAAAGAGCTGCTCCTTAATTTACTTCTTTCCCCACATGCTTATTATTTACTCTTTGGTCCCTGTGAGAAGTGAATATTTTCCTCTCCCTTAGCTTAGAAAAAAAAAGGGTGGGGAAGAAAGCAAATATGTTTATATAGATCTGAAATGAACACACAGAGTTCTATGCTACATAATTTTATGTATACCATTTCTGTTTGGCAAGAGAAGGACGAATAGAACTGGATTGGAATGTGTTCACGTCATTGAAATAAACAAGTATATACTTAATAAGCAGGCCCAGTTGATTAGCAAAAGCAATCACTCCATATGACCTTTGTTGTAGGTGATAAATGAAGATTGAAGGGGATCTATTCATCTCATCTGCTATGTCAGGGAGGCACTCATCCCAGGCCTAACACTCTGCCAACATTCTAATCAGAGATAAGAACATGGAAGCTTCTGACAGGAGAAATCATGTATCAATCTTATATTAGCATAATTCATTTGTACAATTCTGTGTAACCCTTCCCAGGTTGAGTGGCTGGAACATGTATTGCTTCTTTAAACAAGAGACAGTATTATTGTTTATCTACACTGCATTTCATTTTTCTCCATCCCATTTCAACAGCAGTAGTATTTTAAATTTTGCAATTTTCATTCATTTGTATACAGTAAATTAATAAATTAGAACCTCACTCATATCTAGTTACAAGACTGAACTATGCAATTGGAAATTCCCCGGTTTAAATTTTAGCTCTACCAGAAAGTACTTCTTTCACAGTTTAAGACTCATCACTAGTTGGAAAGCACAATGCAAGCACAATTTTTGCTAAGGCAAAACGTTATTTGCCTTAGTCCTCCCTCTCTCATTATATATCATTCAGATCCGCCTTCCTACCCCTGCTTTCCTTTTTAGTTTTTAGTTTTCTTTTTTACAGAAGGCAATTTAGGATCAGAGAGAGGAAGGAAGGAAGGAGGAAAGGAAGGAAAGGAAAGGAAAGGAAAGGAAAGGAAAGGAAAGGAAAGGAAAGGAAAGGAAAGGAAAGGAAAGGAAAGGCCAAAACCAATAAAAATAATGCTGGAAGTTGGAACACCTGCTTGCAAGGTGTCCACATTCTTAAATCTATCAACATGGAGCAGAATAAACCTGTCTTACCTTGTAGGGTTGTCCTACAGATCAATATTGGTAATGTGTACAAAGTGTTTTATATTTGTTTTTATATAATATTTCAAGATCCTAATGGTTTAGGAGGCAACAACATTAATACATAGTTTGGGGCCCTCACAGCGCATCTCAAAGAGTGGGTGACAACTGGGGCCAAGAGGACCTTTTGCAGAGCTTCACCTGAAATGGCTGTTGTGCCTAAAGACTTCTGCAATTTTGTTTATCTGAAGCCCAATGTTACTTGATTAATCTTAATTCTAGGTGCCAATGTGTGTTTGTATGTGTTCATATTTGGGTATCAGTTCAACCACAAAATATATTTGATGTTAATAGTACTGTTGTCTGGAATGTGAATATTCAAGATGGGAGGTCTTTTAGACAGTCACTCATGATTTGGTCCCTTACAATTTTATTACTTTAATTGAATCTACAGGGGGCTGCCCTCAAAGACCATTTGGAAGATACAAATGACTCAAGCAATGAAGGGTATGTCATAGTACACACACACAGAAAACCCAGCTGCTTTGCAAGTTGCATTAGTTGCTAGTTGACTTCTGGGTAAAGTTCAAGGGGCTGGTTATTGCCAAAATAGCCTTTCCTGCCATAAGGTCTGGCTCCTTGAGGGACTGCCTGTCTCCATATGTTTCCACCTGTCCATTGAGTGCTCTGGATCCTGTCAATTAAACAATGTCATCTTCAGTGACCCAGAAAGTATGCCCCCTTGGTGATCACTCCTGTCCTCTGGAATGATATGCCCCCCTCCCCCCGGGAGACCTATACTTCTTCTACCTTACTGGTTTTTTACAAACTGCTCTAATCCTGGTTGTTCTCCCAGATCTTAGAATAGGATGGTGGTTTAGCACCTTCAGTTTTGGACATTTTTGACATTTTTCTTTGGGTTACACAGTACTGTAGAGTAGGTTTTCCGGCCAATTGCATTCCCTTTCTTTGAAATGTTCTTTTTCATAAACCACCTAAAGTCATGATAGCAAACTTGAAACTGAATTAAATAAGTAAATAAAGGAAAACACATCCCTCCTTGCAGACTGATAAATGGACATATATCCAGGGAAGGATCACTATATTTCTAACTCATGTCAGTTTTACAGATGTTTGTGTCATTCATTTCCACTTTCAGATTTATAATGTGATTTTTAAAGTTTGTATTAAAAATCCACAGAAATATGTATTTCCAAACATGTAAAGGTTTTTTTTTGAGCTATGACTTATGGAGGGTTTGTACTGTTGACAGTAAAAAGGCATTTTATTTATTTATTTAAAACATTTACATAGTTGCCCATCTATAACCAACTGGGTGGCTCTCAATCAAAAGTTAAAACAGCAAACAAAGCTATATTTTGCAGCTATCCTGCCTTGCCTTCTCATTACTAGCGCCTAGTCCATAATTAGGTATATAATTGAAATAAATTACTCCTAAGCATGTCTATTTCTGGGCTGTCTTTACATGCACTTACCCTCCCACCCATGGTAGCCTGAGCCTTAGCAACAATAATGCAATAAGAAGAACCTTGTGAATTTATTTGTAAATACTAAATATATATATATATTGTTACAGTGATCACATTTTCTCAGAGGAAAAACAAATTGAAGGAAGTTTTTGTGCCCAGGAAAATACTTCCTACGTGAAAACGTGAGTGGAGTTTTTGGGAGAAATGTCCATCTGGGTTCAGCTCCAAGTGGGAAGAAAGACATTGGAAACATGGAGACTGCTTGGAAGGATGGTTTAATGGTGAACAGGACCAGATGGGTTTGAAGTCCTGGGTAGCTGACCACATGGAGTGGAGAGTGAGATATATTTATACTCTCTCTTGGGCTTTGATCTTGCTTCCTGTTCCTGTGAAAGAAATGTATTCTGATTGGTTGTCAGACTCCCATGGGGACATGCAGGGGTAACTTTGTAGGTTGTCTTGAGTCCCAGGCTTGGTTGAATCTTGCTGGGTTATGTAATCTTCCCATATGCCATGTGGTGAGATGGGTAGTGGGCTCTTCCTATTACGTCCTGAGGGTGTGGGTATTTGCTTATGAACAGACCTTGCCATCTCTTTATCTCTTAAGTGCAGACATCTGCTGTGGGCTATTGAGGAGGGTGGGGGCTATTAAGAGTGAGTCTGCTTCCTGCCTTAAAAAAACATGTTTCTCCATTTCTCATCCAGGGAAATATAGTATTCTGCCTTTTTAATATCTCCTAGAAATTTCATTCTTCTAGGAGAAGGGTGGGTGCTAACTGTCTACAGAGTAAAATAACCTGATCAGTTTCACTTATCAGAGTAAGCCATAGTTGTACAAAATGAAGCCCATCAGCTTGCTTGGAAGTCATATGTGGCCCCCCCCAGACTCTGTTGCCCACTAGGAAGTTATGATCTGGTCTTGTTCAGGTATCTCTTTTGTGTATGAGGCATACATTGTATGCCTGCAACTATGGGAGAACGTATTTTATTTTCAACCTGGGAGTCAGTTGAGATGTGAGGAGATGGAGTCTTTATGCAAATAAATTGTAGCAGTATTAATATTAAATCAATTTGATATTTTCCCCTATCTTTCAAAAAAATTTTATGTGGCCCTGATTTCTACCGAAGTGTAACCTTGGTATGCCCTCGAAGACATGGTTGAATCTAAGCCTGACAAAAAATGGACACTGTTGGGTCATTGGTTTAGATTGGGCTTAGCATGTTGAGTGAATCTAACTACCTTAAGAAAGCCAGTTAATGCAACTGTTCATGTAAGCCTTGTAATATTCTAAGCTATGATATATTCCACAGCTGTCTTTTTATTCACAGTACAGTGTCTAACAGTTTTATGAGGTGCATGAACGAGGATTAAATTATGCTTTGTTTTAATACAGAAAGAGACAGAATTAGAAGAGAAAATACCTTGTGGGACTGTTAGAATTCCTTAAAATATATACTCAAAAAATGAATCCTGGCCCCAGACATTTCCACACAATTTGTCAAAGTGTTTTAAATCCCGAGCTGCTTTCGTGCTTCTCCAGTGCCTGAAAATCAGGGACATGTTCCTGTTACATAACTAGGAATGCCTTGGAAAGAAGCCCTGGCTATAAGCTTTTTGCATCATGATTATTTCAGTGGGCATTTGAGTTCAGAGTTCCCAGCATAAGCTTAAAAGCTTTTTCATAAATATTCCATGGCATTTTCTAGCCTTTAATGTGCCAGTTACAGAGGAAGCTGTTTGAAGGGGAGGGATGTCAACAAATTTATCCACCAATAGCGTGCTCTTTTGGCACAAAAGCACATTCTTATCTTTACATCCCATAATGAGAAGGCAGAGCCAGAATATGTTGCTCTAAACTCTTTGGGTGGGTAAATACACTGTTGGGAAGAAGAAAGAGAAGGAGAAGAAGAAGGAGGAGCAGGAAGGGAGGGAGAGAGAGCAGTTTGTGTTTTCTTAACTCCTGATCGGCTTGCCCCGATGACGGAACGAGTTCTGTATTTATCCTCCTGCGGCTCCTCTAAGCAGAATTAAAGGAAACTTCTTTTCGCATGATGTCAGACTGCGAGGGAATGGCTGTGGGTAGGTGCTTGATTTCTATTTACCACACTGTCCTAGTTCACATTCTCAGCTTGCAAAAGCAATACATAGGAAACTGTCCTGGTTCTTAAGTAGACATTTAATCCTGTCACTGTGGGAGAACAAGAAGGTGTGAGAGTTTGGGGAGGATTTTCCATTTCAAAGCCAGTTTACATCCTGCAGAGCTTTTGCACAGCCATAACAGGAAAAATATTGTGGAAGTGACATGTTCTATTTTTGTTAGTTTAAAGTTTTGAATAATAAATGTTATATGTTTATTTGGCTTGTAAAAATAATTAACTTCTGTGCTGAGGGATTAGGCGAGGAGCATTAATAGTATGTGGAAAAATGGTGACAGCATACATTGTGACTAATTCCTTAGCGTTCAGGATCACCTTGGCAGGCACTGTCTGGAACCGGGACCAGAAATAGCAGCCTGCTGCAATATATTCCTGTCATTTCCTAACTGCCAAAGATTGCAGAAACGGGAGTGAAAACGAAACAGGGATTTTTGCTGAAAGATGGAAGCGCACTTTAGTATGAAATTGAGTTCTTAGTTCAGTATATCTTAAGCATATTCTTTTACTGTTAGGAGGCTCTGCCAATCTTAGCAACGCACCATAGAAATTGGCTGAAATAAATGTTCACAAACTTCTGAACCCTCACTGTAAACACTGCACCGCACCGTTTCTATTCCAAAAAGGAAATTGCGTTAAAGGAATCCAGTCCAATTAAATGCTGAGCCATTTTGTGAAAAGGTGATATAACTATAGATACAGAAGAGCAAAACTTTTATCTCTTTCAGTACTGCATAAAATAATTCTGAGCAATCATGGAGTCACGTTATTTCCTGGGCATGTGATGATGTCCATTATGGAATTTTAGAATGCAGATTGTTTTTCACTAGCGATTTGCAGCACCTTCTACTGTCACCCTACCATTGTTGTGGCAATATAATGGCAGCCTTTATTGCTCTAATTGTGTCACAGCACAATTAATGATTGGTCAATGCTGTAAATCATAGAAGAAATAGCCAGAGACTATTAAGCCACCAGATATCTTCCATTGTAAAGAATGACGAGAATGAAGACTTGAAAACCCATTGATTCATAATATTAAATGCTTTCTCATTTCTGATATCTTCCATTATTCAAGTCCTTGTTAAAGATTTACTTATTCTATAGCAAGGTATATCCAGAGAGAGAATAAACCTTACATAATTAAGGAAAAAAATGGAAGACTGAAATAACAGATAACAGATAAATGAACAGATTCAGGGACTGTTTTTAAAAGTGAAATAAATGGCCCAAATAGGGAATATTTCAATGAAGTGAACTCAGAATGTTTGCATCCATTGGTTTGTTTATATCTAGTGTTTTGAGACTGGAAACTGAGGAATTATTAGCAGTATTAATAACTTGCAAGTCTTTGTTCTATTGTAGCTTATTTATCATTTTCAAAGTATAATAAGTGTGCTGTAAAGGTTTTACCAAGAGCTGAGTGATTGTGCCAATAGATACACGCAGAAATAAGTTTTGTTTGAGCAGTGTTTGTATTCAAAATATGTATTTCTGCATCTCAAAACACATCCAGTTCTAACTTCTGCATTGAATGAAAAGTGCATTGCACGCATTAGAGGAATAAAGTGGAAAAGAGAGATTCTTGTCTGCCATATCAAATGCCCTGTTGCCTAGTTTGTACCAGAGCTGGTTGTTAGAAGCTTGGAGCATATTTGCTTGTTAAGCAGAGATGAGTCATAGCAGGAAAATGGGAGAAGGCAGGAAGGTGGGAGTTACAGTAACTGACAGAAACAATATTTACAATGAGTGTAATTCAAACAAATGCCATCATGACTACATGCACGATGCCTTAAAAAAAAGAGCTTAAGATACAGGTATTTCCAACTATTGATAAGGAAAATAAAGTTTTTGCCTTACTGTAGCAATAACTGTATTCTTCTTCTTCTTCTTGTGCCATATCCGTCATCAGACATTGACGATCATGTTGGTGATCCTATTTTTATCAACAGCCGCACAAAAAAGTGCTGCTGAGTTTTGTCCAAACCAGTCCCTTAGATTTTGAAGCCA
>JANHZT010003083.1:98411-110813 GCA_032468215.1 Stegonotus admiraltiensis
TGCAGGCAGCTGGATCCTAATTGCTACCTTTAACAGTAGAATTAGCCTGCATTAGCCTGCTACGCCACTCAGGCTCTGTTGACTCCTGGTGTCTCTTGCCTATATGGCTTTCCAGGCAACACTATGGAGGTGGTTTGTTGTTTCCCCTTGAGTTGTTTTTTGGCTTCCCACAATCTGATATTCCCCATGGATCTCTTATTCAAGTAGTAACAAGCTTTCACTTAGTTTATCATTTGAAAACCAAACATGGCCTACTAGATGCTTTTAAAGAGTTGCAGACTCAAAAATACAGTAATTTGTAAAGCAATGCTCTTATTCTGAAATTTGGTGAACATATGAGGGACTTAATGATATATCATAATGTCCTCACCAATCCAATCTATTGGGTGTACTTTCAATCCATGAAGACTCATTGCAAAGATCTGAAGGGCAGTCTAAGTACATTCATTTGAATTTAGCATTTCCTCATCAGACTTTTTCAAGGAATACAAAAATATTGGAAATGCAGCTAGTGAACTTTGGTGATGTAGTCTGATTGTGGCACCCATCCCACCTCTTTGCTTGAATATGCTTAGCTTCAAGGAATTTTGCAATATTTTTGGGAGAAAGTGCTCTTCATATTGCTGATTCAAATCTGTTCTCTGAGGTTTTATAAAACACCTTTGTCAGCAAATATACATATTCTGAGTTCATAACCCAAACCAGAAATAGTTGTGACCACAAAAATATTTTAAAGTGACCCCTGTGGGTTTTTTGGGGTGAAAAAAGAAAGAAAAATCCATGTTGGGTCAACTGGAGTTGGCATCAGCATGGAGAAATCTACGGGAATTATATCGTCCTACAACTACTATTTTTCATCCTTCATGTAGTTGTGAGGTGAAAATCAGAATGGTGACAAATATGAGAAGGTTGGTGAAATTTAAACACTTCTGGTTTACTTGGTTCAGTGGATTCACTTTGTTTTAGAGTTTTCATAAATTCCACCCCGCAGCCCATAATCCATTTATACATGTTGTAGAAATTGAACAAGTGTGTGTTCTGACTAACAGCAATTTTCCAAAATCATGGATTTTTGCATTAAAGACTAGCTTGTGAGTAATTTTCACAATCAACTAAAAAAAAACCCCACTCTGGACATCTTTCCAAGCTAATGAATCACCAGTGGTTTTGAATGAATGTGTTTGTCGGTGTGGGTTAAGAGAGGTAAAATCTATTTGAAAGGCAATGACCACTTCCTAAAAAATAATCATATTTGCAAAGCATACACACGATGCTTGGATTTTCAAAGCATTTGTAGAAAAATTATGATTAATTGATAAAATGTCCTCATATATATCTGTATATTTTTATATATATCTGTATGCCTAGAATCATTGTAAGCAACCCAGAGTCAATGACTGATATGAGCAGCTATAGAATTTGAATAAATAAAGAATAAATATACTCTGAAACAAATCACACTAACTACAATGAGGCCTAATCCAGGGTAAGTAGGTAGAGAATTAGAGTCTGAATCACTTAGTTTACTGAATTCAGAAACAGCACTAATTAATAGTGGTAGTAAGAAAGTAGTAAGAAAATACTGTGTTGTTTGTTTTTGGCTTCATTTGTATTCAGCCAGCAGTTAACAAAATATTAATTTGCATATTGTGTAAACCCGATGTTATGGCTAATATTTGAATCTGAATTTGACCATTTTCTTAGACTCCTATTGACTTCTTATCTTACAGAAGATAAGATCCAACAATACAACTCTTGTATGATTATATCACTCTACTGTGAAAATGTGAAAATGTGGTCTGTTTAGATTTTGTTTTATGAGACTTACCAGGGAAGCATAACTGGTGACAACTATGATGGTAATATTCGAATCCCTTCCATAACATCTAGTTGGATGCTTTAATCAGCATGGATTCTGAGAGAAACATAAAAATAAATTAAGATGTTTCTTACATATTTATTGAAAACAGAGAGATAAAGAGAGGTTGAAATGGAATTGAATGAATAACTATGTATTAAAAAGTAAGCTATAATGATATTTCCAGAAAACAATTCCCAGAATATGTTCAATAGTTCTATTTCCCACATCCCAAATATATGGCCAAGAATCATTTTTAGTAACTATCATAGCTGTAAGCAGATGTTTAGAAACGATTGTAGACATTTTGTATGGTCATTTGCACGTGTGAGAATGTGTTTAAGTGTGAGAGAAATCTACTTTCCCAATGATGATTTAACAATTATTTTAAGACTTAGAATTCTAAATGTTTGCTTTCAACACTTCTGTCTGCTTACTGCCTTACAAAGCAGTGATTATTATGAATATTCATAAATCCCTCTCCTTATCCATTATTCATGAAACTTTCAAATATTTTAAGAAACAGGCCAACCCACAGCAAATGTGAAATGCAGGAGGGCAGCAAGTATGCAAAATCAGCTTTCGGAAGGGGTTGCCTAAATGCACCCAGTGCCTCCTTTGGTGCCATACGTGGTTATTTTAAAAGCACTGGCTTCTTCTTTTACCCTCAAAATGTTGGATTCATCCTCTCAACACAAACCTAATTTTTCAGATACAATACTTTGGCTGTTTGCACGTTAATTACTGTGTTGTTTCTACAGGAAGTAATCTCTATAAAGGATGACACCAGACAAGTTGCTTGAATGCAGCCACTCTCTTGGTTAAAACAGCATGTGAGCTTGACTGCTTTCATATTAATTGGTACCCTTGTGGTTACTGTACCATGCATGATCCCACGCTAGGAAGACTATATATGTAATAGCTGTCAATTGCCATACCGTTTCTCCAGTCATCGAAAGTAACAATGTTGAATCATTTTTGTCTATTCTGGGAGATTAAAGGTACTCAAAAGGAAACTTCTGGGCTGTACCAAAATATTATTTAAAAGAAAAAGAAAAAAATAAAGAATATTAACGTTCTTGTTAGAATTACAAAAACTTGACTCTCCTTTTTTGATTCTGTGATGTTTCTTTCTACTTGATTTGAAAGCTTCTTAAAGTTAATCTGGAGTTTGGCAGTCCCAGAAATGTAATAAAAAAAATAACATCTCTCCAGTTTATTATCTCCAGATGCCCCTAGATCAGAGATGGGGAACGCTGGCCCCTTTATGACTATGCTGACTCAGGAACTCTGGGAGTTGAAGTCCACAAGTCATAAAAGAGCCATCGTTCCCTACCTTTGACCTAGGATAAATGGATCCATGGATCAATAGATCAATATTATCAATAATTAAGATCAATATTTAAAAAATGAGAGTCTACTTTGCATTTCCCAACATTAACCATATCTTCAAAAAGTTTGGGACCATTTGTGGAAATACGAATCAGATCAGATTGCAATAAAACCAAACATTTTTTGTTAAACAAATCCTCTCTTTAAAAATAGCGAAGTTCCAATAAATGTCAAGATTTATTTTGAAGGACTAGAAAGGAAAAGGAGCCTGAATTAATAGGAACATGTAGACCTCTCTTTCTCTTTCCCACAGAGAGAGAGGGGGGGGGGAGAGACCTTTTTTTCCAGCCTGGTACCTTTTACATGAGTTTGGCAAGAATTCTGTGATTTTAATTTACAAATGGAGGACTCCAGATGGGGAAGATGATATAAGATCAGAGAACTGATTTTCTCGATACTGAGTTTGTAATATAAAAACCAAGATTTACATAGACAAATTTGTTTAACATTAGTTCTTCAAATAATAACTCTTTTTACCTGACCAGATAAATGCTTGACCCTACGTAGTTTCAGAATAATTTTTTCTAGGTAGAATGGTCCTGTTCTTTGTAGTTGTCCTGGTTGGGAATATGTTTTGTTTCCCATATGCAAAAGAGGAGAAGATTGGGTATCCAAGGGAAGAGCTTTTTTCTGTAGCCCTCTTCCTGCATAACAACTTCCATTTGGAGTCTTTGCGTTGGCTCCAATGCTATTCTGTAAGTCTTTCAAGCTACAACTCTTTCAAAGAACTATTGGATAATAGCAGTGGTGGGATTCAAATAACTTAACAACCGGTTCTCTGCCCTAATGATTTCTTCCAACAACCAGTTCACCAAACTGCTCAGGAAGTTAACAACCGGTTCTCCCGAAGTGGTGCGAACTGACTGAATTCCACCACTGGATAACAGTATTGTCTGGCACCAATGGCTATCATTGGTTTTTTGGTTAACTGTTTATATTGCTACTGGCTTTTTGGTTTTTGGTTTGTTTGTTTTTAAATGTGATTTTAAATTTAAGGATTATTGCACAGTAAATTATTGTAAATCTGAATGAATTGGTATATACCCACAATAAATAAATATCAACGATCTTGATGCAGATGTTACTGCTTTGGATGTACTGAAAGCTGCCTTGAGCAATTCCACAAAAGAAAGATAGCTAAATATTCTTTTAAAAGTGGTATTTTTAAAACTTCAGTTTTTTTTCTTGAGCCACTGGGTCTTTCAGTTTACAGGAAATGCTTTGGAGGGTTTTAATTGGCTTGTGCGCTGTGGTGATGCCATGTGTGTGTAATAGTCTGTTGGTTGTTTGTGAGATGCTTTTGTTGTCAGTGTTATCCATTTTGTAGCTTCTATTGATTGTGCTTAGTAAATTGAGAAGTCAGTCCCTTTTTTACAAAGTTGCATGGGTATCCATTTTGTTGGAATATGTGGTATAGGCTGTTTGTTTCCTTTTTCTGGTACTCTGGGTTACTGCAGTGTGTTTGTACTCATCTGAATAATTACAAACATATGGCATCACCACATGGCATCTAAATTACAAACACATGACATCACTGTTGCATACAACCCAACTAAAGCCCTTCATATATGCTCTATCTAAATTTGCTGGAAATCATTCAGGTTCTCAGTCTGCATGCTATAATCTATATACAGAAATAAAAGTTTTCAACCAACGTATCTCTAGCCTCATTAACTAAGATTAATTAAACATTCATTCATAGATACAGTAAACAATCAATAGGTCATCACAAATCCCTGCCTTACTCCCTGTTTAATATAAAATTAGAATGCTTGATGTAGAACATTCTATTTATCTGTATGCATGTTTTATTCTGACATATGTCATTCTTAGCAGATTTAGCAACTGATATTCAATGCATATTGTGAAAAATAACCTGTAATTAAACCTATTCGTTTTATTGTATGTTTTTTCCAAATTTGCAACATACACTGTCCTTTCTTTTCCATATTTGTATATTTGTCAAAAATAAAAATCTCCACTATAACCACCATAAAGCTGCATTGCACTTTTCCAAAGGTACTTGTTACCATCTCTCATTCTTAATCAGAAATCTACTGAACACATTCCCCAAAACTCTTAAACTAATCTGCTGTTATTTTTGCATTCATTCTTACTATTAATGACTTTCTTCCAACTGTCAGACATAGGTGCAATTTTCACACATTTAAGCAAATTGCATAGCAGCTTCATAAGCAATTCACAATAATATTTTAACATTTCTCCAAACAAAACATTTACAGCTGTTGTTTTACAACTTTTTACATTCTCACAGAATGTATGACTCTTTTTTCGGCATTTTTCCTGGATATGAACATTTTGCAGTATTTGTTTCAACTCTAGTCTGACATAGTATTCTCAAACAAATATCTAAAATTTTTCCCCTTCATCCCTAAACTTGTCATTATTTTTTATTCTATCTACATGGTTGAAGGTTTCTTGTTTAACGAGCTTCACTCACTTTCAAAACCCTTATTTTCATGAAAATCACTTTGATTTTCTCTGTCTTTTTTATTTCAAATGTTCATTGCTGTTTATCATAGACAATACACTTGGGAAATCAGTAAATACACAGGGATGATCATTTTAACTATTTAATCATTTTTGAAGGCTTGACTTAAGTTGAAATCAAATTATATTTTTTGCTTTGGTTCAGGAGCAAAGCTTGTTTTCAAACCACTGAAGACTATGTGTAATCTCTAAAATACTGTGTGAAAATCCTTGACTGTTTTGGAATTGAATCCTGTTTTGGGACTGTAATTCTGATTAAATTGTGGTCCTTCTAAATGCAGTGAGGATCTGTAGCTTGATTTAAACAGAACTGACTAAACCTGTTGATTTTGATATACTTAAACAAACTATGGGGGACATAAAAATTAAGATAATTCCCCCCCCCCTCCCAATTCAGTCATGTCTGATTCTCAGAGACTGCCTAGAGAAGTCCATGGAGTTTTATTCACAAATTTTTCAGGAGTACTTTCCACTGATTACTTCTTAGGGCTGAGAGAAAATAACTACCCTAGACCATCCAACTGACAGTACAGTAATGATACCAGTTTTTTTGTGAAAATTAACACTAGCAATTCATATTTGGGAAGATTTTGTATAAGAAAATTTGCTAATCTTTTGCACTAGAACATGTTAATGTAAAAAATTTATAAAGCATTACAGTAATACAGATCAATATTAATACAAACTGCAAAAAAGAAAAATAGAAAAAATAAGAATATAGTAAAGAAAGAACACAAAATTTAAAAAAAATAAAAAAACTGCTTTTTGATGCTAAAGAAGAACAAGTTTTACCAAGTAAGATTGAGACTGATCCAAAAGTAGATTTAAAAATGACAGGCTGCACGAAAATGTTACACTGGATATACAAGTGAAACTGGTTGATGTTTTAATAATTAAAAGACATATACAAATGGTAAACTAAAAGAATGACTTCAACATCTTTCTGATATTCAGTTTACAAAAGTATTAAATTACATTTCTGATGGGTTTTGTGAGAAGTTACAAAGAAAAAATGAAATCAAGTTCTAGGACACTATTTGAAGGATTAAAATTGTTTAAAAATAAAAGGAAGGAATATACAGTGGGTTTATTTGATAATAAATAAGAGATTTGTTGTTATTTCTAGTAACAATGAAATTTTGCAGGACTGAATGAAGAGTTTTTTAAAATCTAGGACATTATTTGAAGGAATTGAAGATTAAGATTATTAAAGAGAAGGAATAAAAAGGGAGCTATTTGATCAAGGTTAAAACAGATATTATTTCTAATATTTCTTAATGGAGTTCTGATGATGAATAATAAGATTTTAAGGATCTGCTTATAGATAAAAGATTAGATATGAGATGAAGAGATGATTGTATTTTAAGAGAAGATGATAAGTTGTTAAAATTGTAATTGTTTATTCTTGTTGTGACGAAGGGGGAAGCACTAGAAAGTATCAAGAATGTTTTAAAAATAACTTACTTCAACAACAATTGATGCATTTGGGGGAAAGAGAGTGAAATAGATGATAGATTTGCCTTCATTTATTTTTGGGAGTGCTGAGTTCGTTACAGCAAAATAATATCCCTGTGGTATTTTAAAGACCAAGGAACATATAGGATACCGGAGTTCCACAAAACCAAATTAGTCTTTAAGATTGCACTTTATTTTCCTAAAATAAGCTCAAAATATTTCTTCTTTGGTTTTTAATATTAATTTATAGTCTAAGCCTTTGTAATGCATAATCTGTGCCACTATGACTCAAACACATAACAAAAGGGGTGAATGGGTGAATTTGTTGTAAATACTTTGCTTCCTGTCAAAATTCCAATTGACATGTTGCATCTAAGTCCCCAAATCAGCATTAATTATTTACTAATTAGTGAGGAAAAATATTGTAAAAGATTAATGAAGCTGTACTTTTTGTACTAGAATTTCATGTTGCTGGGCAACAGGCCTGACAGTTGGAGCTGCTGAGGTAAAAAGATGCCTTTATAATTTTCTGCCATCAGGCCCCATGTCTGTAGGCCTCAGTGACTTTTGGAGAAAAGATTTTGTGTGTAGCACAAAAGAAATTTGGAAGGCCGATGAACAAATAAGCTAGAGAACAAAGAGTTTTGCCACAGGCTATGAATCTTGCAGAGTTTTGGAATCTTTCCAAAGTTTTGACTGAAGAAGAGAATTGAAGGGGTGCAAACAATGTTTCTGGTAGATAAAAGCTTTCAATGCTTATTAGGCATGATTTTTTAATTAATGCACTGATATTCTGTCTTCTCCTGAGAGCAAATGTATATTTCCATATATTTTATTCCCACTAAAATATTTGTAGCAATGATCTTATTATTGTATATTACTAGTGTTGTGATGGAGTTGGATGGCCTAAGTCAATCAATCGATCATCAATAAAATAAAATAAAACCTGTGAAATGGGTTAAGAAAAAGTGGGAAACTAGCTCAAACCCACCCAATGTTCACCCGGTGAACTCTGGGCCAAAGAGGGACTTGAACATGTGTCCAATTTTAACATCTTCATTACTCTACTATATTATTATTCTTAATATTATGGCAGATGGTAGTACTGTATGGATCTTCCTTAGCTGATCTCAAAAAAGCTAAGCAGAATTGGATCTAGTTAGTATTTGGATTGGAGATCATCATGAGAGAATATTGACTTTTTCCTAGAAAGTGGAACTGGCAAATTTCTTCAATATTGCTACCAACTCACAGATACGACTTTGGTGAAACTGCAAACTGCACAAGAAATAGTTATAATAATGCATATAAAATGTGCTTCAAGACCAGGAAACAAAAAAAAATTAAGGAGGAAATTCAGACTAGCTCCACCTAATTCACTGGGTATAAGAAGGACAGGAGAGAAGAAAAAAAAATGCAATCAGGCAGTTCCAGTCAAACTTGTGGCATCAGTTTCTTGAACTGGCCATTTCAAAGAGCTGACAACCACTGAGATAAGAACCTTAAGAACTCTTCAACTTAGATGTGCATCCAAACAGTCTATTCCCAATTTACTAGCATGGCACCATTTCTCTACCTCCTTATGATGGTGGTGATAAGTTGTAATTAATCAACACATACGTATTTCTCTAATGATATAATTCTAGACAGCACTTTAAACAGAGTATATGTGCCTTTTCACAGTGGTTCCAGAAAAACCAGTTTGTGGAAAGAAAGGAGTAGCAAAGAAGAACATTAGGATGGGAGCAAGGATTTGAAATATGTTATACAGAACCACAAAACATTGTGGCTGAAAGCTGGAGAGTGAATGGGTCAATGAAAAGTATTTGAATCTCTACTATTTTTTTTTTTTGAGGAAACTCTGACATCCCATTTTAGATTTGCAGGATTAGTATATACAAAAAATAGAAACAGGACATCTTTCAAATTGAATGGTATCGCACTTAAGATCCTGGCTTTTTGCATCTGTAGGTGTTAGAGCTGAAGCATGCCATGATTCTAAAGAAGGGTTTGTTCAGACTTCATGAGAAAGAGTATTGTTTGAAATCCTCCCCATTTCAAAGCTAGTTTGTACCCTGGTTTCTCCTACCCTTGTTTGTATTTTAAGCTGTTTTTATGTACTATGCATTTATTTTATCTGAGTACAACAAGCACAAAGTCAGTTGGATTCTGAATGCTGAATGGTGACTCTGTGTGGAAGATGTTTGTTTCCTAATGAAATTGTATGTGATTTCCAGTCATGTTTTGGTATGTTCTTTGCTGATTCCAGGGTGGTTCTGTTTGGATTCCAAAAGGGGTCATAGGAATAACAGTACAAAAGAGAGAAAGTAACAGGGCCAAAGCCAACTTGCAGAATTGTGGAACTGATTTAATTCTGCTTCACTCACCAGATGACTGGGCCTCAGATTACTGCAGAGCCAAGACACTGCATCAGGAACACTGCCTTACTTTTCCCCAGTATGAGAAAATAGTTGGGAGTAGTAAATTAGTTCTTATGGTTCTTACCTTGGTTTAGAAAGGTTTTTCATGATTGGTGATGTACCTGTATCGGCATTGAAGTCACTCACTGAAATCATTGTATAGGTCCGTGATGGCGAGCCTATGGCCACTGTTCTAGTCCATAGTTCCATCTGGTGCAGGATCTGCTAAGTGCAGGAGGTAGAATTTATGAGTTCCAGAAACCCTTTCAATTAAAAAAAAACTATGATCTTTATATTTCTGCTTTATATTTTTAATACATACAAACACACTCCATATATATATTTAAGATTTAAAAAAATAAAAACATAATTAACTTTTTAAAATAGTTAACTACAGTACAAGCAGCTTTATCATTTTACAGGATTCTTTTGCCTGTTTATTTTTACCTGAAAAAAAGAATAAATGATTTAATTCTAAGACTAAAATTCTTTTGGGAGAGTAGAGTTGTTTCTTACTTACAGCAAAAACAGTGAAGGGTTTGGTGACATCTTAACACCTAAAAATGTATAAAAGACTTTCTTTCTAAGGCTTCGAAGAGCCTTTGAGAATCGGAGGAGACAGCGCAACTGTACATGTTTCACGGCTAAACAATTTGCCCAGTGGAAACTATGAATTCTTTTTCTGCTTGTTCTGAGTCATAACCCCTTAATTTCTATATATCATAATATTTTCCTATTGCTATAGTGACTGACTGGTAAAAAAAAGAAAAAAAAGAGTTAAACCAAAGTTTCAGTGAGCCCAGATTGCTCACTCCCAAAGGCTGGATCCTGGCCCATTACAATTCCTGTTTACATTGAAGTACATTTCTCAATCTTTTAATGTATTATCTCTCCCATCAACTTCCACAATGATGCAATTTAGTTAAGAGTGCAAGTTTAATTTGAATTAGTTTGGGCAGACTACATGTATTTCAATAGAATCTTGCTAATTTTTTGGGACAAAAATTGTAGTACATGTTTGCCACAACTAGTTTTGTCCGTTCTCCAATTTTTAAAAAATATTATCTACTCTAAACTAAGAAATTAAGTTGTTTAAAGGCAATAGTTAATCTTGCTTTATGCCATGAGCGTTCTCCTCCTATTTCCATAAAAAAAGAATATCTCCCTCCCAGTAGAATAAACCTAAACTACACAGCTGAGGCGTCACGGGTGGCACAGCTTCACCAGCAGCAGGGGGACACTCCAGAGGTCATAGATCTGGGACGACTCACCCTGCACCAGGCAGGAGCAGCCCAGCAGGACAGATGAAAGCAGTGCTGCCAGGAGGGTGAAGGGCCCCCTGAGGCCAGAGCAGCACAGTCTGGTGGGGGTAATGTGACTGGGTGGGTGTGGCCAACTTTTTTTTTTAACTTTTAAAAGCATTTTTTCTACAACCTTAAGAGTTTGCAGAAAAAAATGCTTTTAAAAGCCTCTGACGATCAGGCAACTCAGCTGGGATCGCCAGAGGCTTTTAAAGGCATTTTTCTCCCTACAACCTCTTCGGCCGAACAGGTTGTAGAAAAAATGCTTTTAAAAGTAAAAAAAAAAAGTCTCTGATGATTGTGCGGCTCATCTGGGCATGGGGGTGGGCGCAGGGATTTTTGCTACCGGTTCTCCGAGCCACCCGCCGCCATCACTACTGGATCGGACGATCCGGTCTGAACCGGGAGCATTTCACCCCTGATGAAGAGGGTGGGGTTGGTGGGCTTGCTGCCTCCTGTACATGTAAAAAAAATAAGACCTTCCCGAAAATAAGCCCAAGTGCTTATTTTGGGGCTTAAAAGAAAATAAGACCTGGTCTTATTTTTGGGGAAACATGGTAGCATGAGAAAATACTGATAGTTTCAGTGGCAACTTTAAACAACCTGTTCATGTTGCATCACCCATTTGTGTGTCTTTCTGGCTTGCTTTCTGAGAAAGTATCATTCTGAGGATGTTACAAAGAATATTTATTTTGATCTAATGTCTAAATGAGTTTCTTGGGTGAGCAATCTATGTTCAGGGACAAGGTCTGAGGAAAATGCTCTTCAGGGGAAATGTAATTGTTGGACCTGAGCTGGAAGAGATAAATGTGGTAAGGAGGAAATACACATTTGGGCCAGTGACAATTAGAAGAAAGAGAGGCTTGAAATATGATGTACAAAATAGAGGTAAAATTAAAAAATTAGACAAGGCTGAAGAGTTCTAAATAAGGACCCTTTGTAAGACTTGATGTCCTTCCAGAAGTCCCTTAAAACCTGGTAATGTCAACAGGCTTGGGTCTCATGGGAATTGGGATTTAATGAGGTGGCTATATTACGCATAACATCTAAATACTCTCCCAAGCCCTTCTGGTTTCTTTTAATAGTTTTTAAGTTTTTAATTGTAGAGTGTTATTTTTTTATGGTTTTTATAAACTGCTCAGTCATGTTTCTGAGATGGCATATAAATATGAGAAATAAATACATTTTAATAAAATCACTTAAATTTTATTACACTTTGAATAAACATTTATTAAATTGCTATTATATTAAGTGGATTTAATTTATATATTTATATACTACTTTTATAAACAAATTGCTTGTAATAATGGTGAGAACCACTCAGTTTTGGTTATTTGGTTAAGAGCCATGGTGGTGCAGTTAAAGTGCAGTAAAAGGTAAAGATAAAGGTTCCCCTCGCACATATGTGCTAGTGGTTCCCAACTCTAGGGGGCGGTGCTCATCTCCGTTTCAAAGCCGAAGAGCC
>JANHZT010003083.1:114230-125943 GCA_032468215.1 Stegonotus admiraltiensis
TTTTAAAAGCATTTTTTCGGCGGAAGAGGTTGTAGAAAAAATGCTTTTAAAAGTTAAAAAAAAGCCTCTGATGATTGTACGGCTCAGCTGGGCATGGGGGGGGCAGGGATTTTTGCTACCGGTTCTCCAAACCACCCAGTTCCATCACTACCGGATCGGGTGATCCGGTCCAAACCGGGAGCATTTCACCCCTGACTCTAATGCTATGGAGAGTTGGGTGAGAGGCATTAATGAGTCAAGCAGAGATTTTGCTTCTTTGTGAATTGGTCCAAATTATTTCTGTATTGGGGCTAGTGGCTTCTATTTCTGAGACAATTTTTGAATAGGTAAGGAATACATCACTGATCCAAATTAGGAATCAAACATGGAAAACTGACTAAAATATGTTGCAGTTCTTCCTCAATAGGATAATGTGTAATTCAAGAGTCCCCAAAATTAGGAGTCCCCAAAATTAGGAGACAAATTAGAGACACTTCCATTACTAAGGTTCCTTATATATTTCATTGGTATTGCCAGAAGCGATGTGATGTATTTTAATATTATCAATTCAAGGTTTTCAGATAAATTTGAAGGAATATTCAGATTTTTAAAAAAGTGTTGGATCAGC
The DNA here is from genome assembly GCA_032468215.1 of Stegonotus admiraltiensis. Lineage (NCBI taxonomy): Eukaryota > Metazoa > Chordata > Lepidosauria > Squamata > Colubridae > Stegonotus > Stegonotus admiraltiensis. Next base: position 114,838 of record JANHZT010003083.1, read on the forward strand.
AAACTACATACAGCTGAGGCTTTCTGTGTTGAGGTTGACACAGCAGTCTCTGCTGCTGAAACAAGCTGCTATTTAATTCACAAGTGGCAGCATGAACAGCTCTGGGACCAACATCAAACAAAGTTCTGGCTTTGTGTGCTTATTATTTCTTTGGATCTTGGCCAGATTCAAAGGATAGTCTAGCCATTATTGCATGTTAACCAGTTTGACTGCATGAACAAAGGAGAGACTGGAATACATGACAGAGTTAACTAATCCACATTAATTCATCTTGCAAATGCACCTTAATTTGTGGAGCATTGATGGTAATCCATGTTTATAATTGCAAAGGTAGGAGAATAGAAAAAGATGCTACGCTTTGTGAAATTGTTAATCATGAATACATAAATCCTTAAGGGAGGATATTTTGAACAGCTGTACCAACACACCATGAAAGATCACATTCAAGCAGAGAAGGAATATTGTTTCAAATATACAACCAGGTACAAATACTACTTTGCTTTTTTGTAGAATTTGAGGCCAATATGAGGAAAATGCCTGCTCAGTTTGTAAAACTAGTGATATAGTATTTCATTTTTCCTATGACACCATCCTCCAAAATGTTAGTTAGATTTAGTGTTTGTTCAAAACCTACAAACAGACAGATGAATCCATGCATACATCCAAGTAGTCCTGGAATGGAAATATAAAGAGAAGTTCAGTATCTAAAGGATATTGAAAGAAAATTCTCAGAAAGCAGCTTAATGCCCTCCAGAGTTTTAGATGAGAGCTCCTGGAATTGTATCTTTCTCAGGGTGGTTGGCAATTTTGGCCCTCAGAGCCCCAACACATCTGAAAGGCAATACAGTAGAGCCAGGGGTGAGTTCTACTTACTACTGATTCGCAACGGGAGCACGCGTGCACATGCACAGAAGCTTCTGCGCATGCGCAGATAATCAATTCTGATGTCTGGGCGGGTGGCCGGAGCCTCCCGCCACTTTTACTACCGGTTCTAAAGAACCGGACAGAACCAGGAGCAATCCACCACTGAGTAGAGCCTATTCAAAAACTTGTATCTTAATTATCTTCTACATGTACTTCATAATGGGCCCGGGGTACCTGCAGGACTATCTCCTACCGGCCTCCCACTACCCTGTGTGCTTACATAGGACTGCCCTCCTCTGGGTGCCATCGGCCAGACAATGTCGGCTGATGACTCCCAGGATGAGGGCGTTCTCTGTGGCTGCACCGACCCTCTGGAATGAGTTACCCACTGGACTCCGGACGGCCCCTGACCTCCGTTCTTTCTGCGGAGAACTGAAGACTTGGCTTTTTCATCAAATCTCCTGATCTGCCGGGAATCAGCGTTTTTAAGTGTTAGGGTTTTTATTCAACCATTTTAGTATTCATTTATTGCTTTGTCGTTTTACTGTTGTGAGCCGCCCTGAGTCCTTTGGGAGAAGGGCGGCATATAAATGTGAGTAATAAAATAAATAAATAAATAAATAAATAAATAAATAAATAATAACACTATTGGTGCACCATGACTACCAGGTTGAAGTCTACTACCATGATTTTGATGACAAAACCCCCCGAAATGTATACCCTAAGAGAAACCATGAGACTAAAAGGAGGAATGCTTAGGGTCTATTACAGAAATCTTGTTTCTCTACTATCAATTTCCCTGTGGTCATTGCTGAGACATTCCAACTACAATGCTGTGGGCTGTCTCAAGGCAAGTTCCCACCAAAAGAAATGGTCTCAAATCTGTCTTAATTCATCCAGTGAAATTGGGAATATTTTAAAAGTCACTTTCATGTATTTATGCAATTGTGTGTTAATCCCTTTGAGAATTAATAGATTGCAGAAGCACATATAGTCCTAGTCCCTATTTTCAAATCTCTGTTTCTGTCTCTGCTCCCCCCCTCTCTCGTACTGTTTGTATCCAGAATCATCTATATAGAAACTTTAGTTAACAGTCAACAGAAAGAAGAAACACTTCCACAATGACTATCCTATATAGCAAGATGCTATGTTTAAGCACTCTCCAAGGCGCAGTAGCGAAACAGTGAAATGTCAGCATCACAAATCGTTTCCTCAGACAATTACAGGTAGTCCTCATTGAATGACCACTTATTCAGAGAACCTTCAAAGTTATGACTGTGGTGAATGAATAGTACCTATGATGGCTCCTCGAAGTTCTAGCTATCCCAGCACCCCCACAGTGACATGATTGTGAGCTTGGTAACACAAGCAAGCTCATACTTACAATGATTACAATGTCTCATGGTCACAGGATCACTATTCGCAAGCTTCCCAGCCAGCTTCCCACAAGTAAAGTCAAAGGGAAAGCCATCCAGGAAGTTCACAAGATGCTTTGGTAAGTTGCTCGCAGCCCCCCCCCCAAATACCAGGCAGCAGCTACCCTTGACCCAACAGCACCATGTTTCATAGACTGCTGCATACCTCTTCCACCCAACAGCAGCCACTCCTGGCCTTGCAATCCAATGTATTGATTTGAAATGTATCCTAATATGTTTACATTCATAATGGCAGCTGGGATATGTAAATAGATTAAACAACTTATTGGGATGGCATAGCAACACTTTTGTAACAACGAATAAAGGAGAGTGCACTTTCAATTTCCTAGCTGATTGTTGTTGATTATTACTATTTATTCTTTTAAGTAAAGGCAATTCAACATAACATACTATATTATATGAGATAATGTGTTTTTGTTTAGAACCTGTGGGTTCTAAAAACAACATTTTTAAATCGATTGTTCAATACAAATAATGTGTTCTCACAGTGATGGATTTACAGCATATAAATGTGCTCCTGTTGTATAATTTATGGTGCCGATTGCTAATTTAACCAAATGTGCAGCTGCTCCCTTGAGATGTCCCTATTTACCATAATTGCATTGTGTCTTGATGAGAAAATGTAATTTACAATAATGTAAGAAAATGGAAAATACTTTTTATCAACCAGTATAATCCTTATTACTGAGTTTGTGGTGGTTGCTTGTCAATTTAATGACTGATCATATATCATTTCATGCTGGTTTTAGAAAATATTGCTTACTTGGGATTTATTTGCCTAAGGATTTTTAAGAAATTGTAACTATAGCCAGATAGTCGTTAGATTCACAAAACACACATAACCTGGTTACAAAGTTAACCAATTTTCTCAGTTTCCATAATAGCAGAAAATGTAAATTAAGCTTTAAACTTAAAGAAATATACAGATATACTATCCAAATATTCCTTTTTGGGATAAGTAATGTTAAGCAAAGTGCACAAAAAGGAATAAGAAACAAGAAACCCCAAAGAAATCAAAAGCATGAAATAAAAAGGAAATAACATTGTAGTAAATCTAATTTACACCAATGCCTTTCATCATACCTCTGCATACTGTTTTATCCTTGTTTACACCATATCTATATCATTTCATACATTATTATTTATTCTTTAAATTTCTTTTCAGACTCTTATGAACTTCATCCAACCACGATTTCCTTAGTCTTGACATGAATGAGTTGCTCTTGACCCATTCATTCTTCCTTCATAAGTTTGTTTCACAATGCATTCTCTCTTATTAGTTTATCTAATTAGACGTGTTGCAAGAATGTAGCCAAATGCAATGATCTTAGAATTATAACAAAGGTGATTACAGGATACATAAGTTAATTAATTCTACCGCATAGCTCCCAGCGACTGGTAAGATCCCACAGAGTTGGTCTCCTCCAGGTCCCATCAGCTAAACAATGCCGGCTGGTGGGCCCGCAGGGGAGGGCCTTCTCTGTGGCTGCCCTGGCTCTCTGGAACCAGTTACCATCTGAGGTCTGGACCATCCCCACCCTATTGGCCTTCCGAAAGGTGGTGAAGACCTGGCTTTTTTGGCAGGCCTAGGGCCGTTGATCTCGCTCATGAGATCTGGTGAGATTTATTTATTTATTTATTTTATTCAATGTATATACCGCCCTTCTCCCTAGGGACTCAGGGCGGTGAACAGCCAGACATAAAATACAAACAATACAAAAATTAAAAACAATTTTAAATAATTAAATAATTAGGCCAGACAATTAAAACACCCATTTAAAATCACAGTTGGACTTAGGCCAGCCCGGCTTGCTGGAAAAGAAGGGTCTTCAATGCACGGTGAAAGGAGTGCAGGTCCAGGATCCTCCTTATCTCCGGGGGCAGCTTGTTCCAGAGGGTCAGTGCCCCCACAGAGAAAGCCCTCCCTTTGGGGGCCGACAGCTGGCATTGTCTGGCCGACAGCACCCTGAGGAGCCCCTCTCTGTGGGAGTGTACACGCCAGTGGGAGGCTGTTGGTCGCAGCAGACAGTCCCGTAAATACCCAGGCCCTAGGCCATGGAGCGCTCTAAAGGTGGTAATTCTATTTGCAGCACAACTGTAGGTCACCTTGCTTCCATTCTTGCTTAGAATTTTAAGAAATGTACTTCCCATTTATCCAAAGGCATCATGTAGAGGAAATCTGTTCTAAAAATACTTACTAAAACACGTTTATCATAGTGTCACCCTTGAAATACCTCACAAAAGTCCTGATGATTATATGAGATACAAAAATGGTAAATCTATATGCAAATACAGGAGTTAATTCATTTCTTAATTTATAATCAGATTTTGATAGTATAAGTGATATGATGAGGATGTTTACTGTATTTAGCTTCAAGTATTTAACCATTTTAAAGTATTAATTTGCATTTACAATATCTTAGAGCACACACTGAATTTAGTACTAACATTACATATTACATTACATATTAGTCACATTATACAATGCCTATGGGAAGGTTTCTGCAGAATGAATTATCATGCTTTTGATGTCAAAATGCAGAAGAATATCTTTTGATATGCAGTATATAGTAGTTTTGATAATCAGTCCTCTTGCAACATGGTTGAGAATAATGAGGGAAAATAGCAAGAAGCACATTTAGTATTCAGATGTTCAGAGCAAATGGGTTCTGAAGAAGATGGTAGGAGCAAAATCCCTTTTGCCTTACAAATCAGAATCGATTATGCACTCATTCTAAGCCATAGAAATTATTCTTAATCATTCCACAACAGACTTTGTGGAATCTTTTTGGCTTGACAAAATATCTCAGCATTATTTGTGGTTTAATATTTTGCATTGAATATATTTTAATTTGGAAGCTATGGTAGTCAGTGGTGGGGTTTGATTCAATTCTTCTGGAATTTGATATGCTTCAGATGTATTACACTTCAGCTCCTTGAATTCTAAAGGTTTGAGAATACTAGATGAGAATTTAGGGAGGTAAAGTCCAATACTGTATGTCTAGAGGACACTAAGTTGTAGACAGATGTCCCAGCCTAAGAGGCATATGAGACTACATCTATCTATGAATATTAGGCTTGTCATAAAGATAAATCACAATTCTCAGCTAAAATGTTGCATAGCTGTTATTTAAATCAAATTAATAAATATCATCATGTCTTTTGATAATGGCTACTTATGATTGGAACTTTTTGAGGAAATTTCACATTTTACAACTACCTTGGGCAATCTGCTCTAATGTGGCTTTATTATCCATTTTCCCCAAATATATATAAAATGATATAACATTGATTTAATGTTTATTGATGTTTGCCAGATTTACTATTACTAATCTTTTGCTTTGCATCAGCATTATTTAAAAAACATAGAAAATAGCATTGGTATAAAAATTAATACCACAGCAAATAATCAAAAGAATTTTAAGAATTCTTGAAGGATAGTTTTACTCATTTTGGACTCTGTGCTTTAGATTATTAATAAAACAGCTTATAATAAATTAACTTCATCCATGCAAATGTTCTTTTGGAAAAATTATTTAATATGGAAATTGAAAATAATATCTATATTAAGATTACAAACATGTAAATGCTCAGATTAGGGTTTATTAGATGATTCTTTTAAAGAAAAAACTTCCTCTGTAGTTTCATTTATGATCTTTATTATATTTTTAAAATTTTTAACATTTTATTGATGTGTTGCTTATAATGTGTATTTCACAAATGCCATGTTTTTAAATATATACATTAAGAGAAAATGCACTTCAAAATGTTTAAGTGTGAATGTAGACTTTGCTTAAATTACTGGTTATGTGAAAAAAGAATGGAATAAATGTTTCAGTGTGCTTGAAAGTGACAAGAACAAAAAGTACACTGTCCCATTTTCTTTTATGGCTCAAAGATAATAATCTCCCATTTTATGTCATTCAAAGGGATGTGTTTTCAGTCAGATGGCTTCTGATATATTTTTCCATATAAACTAATTTGGAGTTGTACAAATCCACCAACGCCATTGTTGACTGAATAATGCTTAATGGTAAGATATTTTCTGGTTGTTTCCTAGTTCTCAGAGGTCCATTAAAATGCTTCCAAATCTATTACACTGCTGTGCATACTTTTAAGCATATTATTTCTCTATTTCATTTTGTGCTTTAGTAGTCTAACAAGATTACAAAGCATCAAGCAATCCAAGCAATGAAATTACTAGAATATTTCTCCTTTCACTTATCTTGGTTCCAAAATTGGATAATATCATATACTGACATTCAAAGACTAAAACATAAAAGCCATTCTATCTCCAAAATAAAGCACTAAAATGTACACAAGTCACATTAGATAAGTTTCCTGTACATGATTTCAAAAATAGATTAGATTTGTTTAGATGCTTTTTCTATTCAATAGTACATCTATCATATATTTCATTTTTGGAAGCTAAGGCCAGTTGGTAGCCTATAAACCAGATTTAATGGTTTTCAGATTATGAACAGAGAAAATTTGTTGTTACTTCCTTTATACCTTAGGTGAAATATCTTTTATTCCTGCATTTATCTACACAGCATATGTCTATAAATAAAAATAGTATTAAAAATAGCTTAATATAAACCTTATGTGTCTTTCTTCCTGAGAATTTAATGTTACCTACATAGGATATCTACCTAATCAGCCATTCAGACAATGACTAAATCAAGGCTTGATTAGCATCTGCAATGTACTTTCAGTCAGTGCATCTGTTGTGCATTGTATTACCTTGAGTGATCCACTGTGCCCAGATGTTTTTATAATTAAGCCCTTCTCTCCAACGTTAATATGATGTGGTAGCATACATGAAAAGCAAAAGTTTGTATTAAAATATAAGATAATAGCACAAAAATAATTGTGATGCATGACCTAGTCCCAAAGTATATAAAATAACATACATAATATATATGGTTAATTTTTAGCAGTACTAGAATGGTATTTAAAATCAAGTATAGTTTAGGCTGATGCACAGTCTGAACTTTAAAATTTATTGGACTGTGTAAAGCACAGGCCAATAAACAGTCCAGGTCATACACATATAAAGCAGGAGATAGCCGAAATGACAGTCCAGATATAATCCAGTAATAAAGTCTTCTTACCAGTTGTCGTAGTCATACACAATAAACAGTTCTCCTGGATTTGCAAACAGTAGCATACAGAGATATCAGAGAGCAAGAACAGCAAAGAGAACAAACCATGTTTCTAGCTCCCTCTTAAGGACATTGGCTACAGAACTAACCAATCAGGCCACAGTATGATGCAATACAGCAGTCTTAAAGCTACATTGATGGTTTATATATTGCCAACCCAACAAGTTAGGTAATAGTCATTTCCTAACATGGATATTTAATCTAAACAACATATATACAAAGACCTCTATTCGTACATTTCTGAGGCAGGCTTGCTGACAGCTTGATGTCAGGCCTATATAACTTTTTTGTGACCTGGTTCTTCTTCTTCATTATTTTTTAAATTTTGCATTCTCAGATCATAAGGGATGTGCCTGCCAACACTATAGAAAGCAGGGGTACATTTTTCAGTTGTTTATCCCTTTTGTCTTAGGTGGGATTAAAGCTTCCATTTTGCCTCTTAATAATAGAAATAAAATAAGCTGTTTTTTCCAATCGTGTTTTGCTGTTGGTCCCTCTCCTTATTAAGGAAAATGACATGGATTTTAGTTAATTTTCCTTTAAATTTTATTTAATATTCCTGGTATGTTGATTTTAAACAGCAGCAAACAACTTAAGTGAGAAGCAGAATATAAGCAGAGAAGTAGGGTAGGATTCTGACCAATCTAGGCAAGTAGTTAGGAATTTTGATATGAAATAGCTTGAACAAAACTTATAGCTTTCCATCACTGAAGAAGGGGGCCAACATAGTTAGTTCTGCTTGCTCCAAGAATGTTCAAGGACAGTAAAAACGGTTACACCAATTGTATCCTATGGGTGACATGACAATACAGTCAGGTTAGATAATCTTATGATGGCAATGGACCAATTTTATTTTGTCCCTTTCATTTCAGTCAAGGATACAAAGTTCAGAATGCTCGGTTTTTTAAAAAAAAAGTAAAATAGTTGCACTAAGCCTATCTATAATTATCTGATAGTTTGTTATGATGCTTTGAAGCTTCACAATGTAGGGAAATGATGCCTCACCTATTATATGCGCACATCAATGTGGCATGTATTACAAAAGGGCCATGCTTAAGCTACCACAACTGCCATATTTACTTCGTTGGGTCTTCCCTCCATCCCTTTCCTTCAATATCACTGTATTAGACATAGGTATTTCCTATTTTTGCTCAATTCTGTTACAGAGATGCCAGGGACCGACTCTAAGGACTTACAGATACAAAACTTTCCATTTAAAAAAAAAACATGGTAGATAGTTGAATCAGCTTATAGCTCAGTTAGGAGGCCAAAATGAGCAGCTTGGTTTTGCATTAAAAAAAACTAAAAATAATGAGATGTTCTTGCCTAAAGACCCTGAAAAGATTTGTCATTTCGCCATGCATTAGCTGTTCTCCTGTGGCCAGCATGATAAATATGTCATTATTGGCAGAACAAATATTCAGAACTGTGAATTAATCTTTCCTTCTTTATCTGTCTGTCTGTCTGCTGTCTGTCTCTTTCTCTCTCACATACAGAGAGAATTTGGCTAGTTAACTGCATATTGTGTTTTGGCAATGATTTATGAATAAATGAATTCTTATTTGCCCGTGCAAATCTTACCTAGTCTACAAAATACAGACTCCACAGAAAAATAGTAAAAAATATAATGAGATGTTAGAGCATGTGGTATCTTGGCTGAGCTCAAAAAAGCTATGGACAAACAGTCACTATTACTGCAGAAGCTACGTCCACTAAAATAGAATGCTTCCTGCAACAGCTATAAGAAGAATCATGAAATTCTGTTCATGTTAATGGTGAAATGTCCCAAGACTTCCTTGTTTATATTGGTGTGAATTAGGGCTGCATTGTATCTTCATTGCTGTTCAACACCATGATCTATACTGGTTGGCATGGCATCAAATATGGATAAGATGAATACACTACAGGACTACCCCACAAAAATATAACACTGGCTATGTACCTCTCAATCTGGAAATGGAATATTTTTATTTCTTTATGCAGTTAGAGTAACAAAGTGAAACAAAGTGTGTTGAGGGGAATGGTTTGATTCACTACATGCTGATGGAGATCTAAACAAACTACTTTATTTAGCATTTAGTGTCCCAAGCCAGTTTCTATATCACAAATAATCATCTAAAACAGTGGCCTGCAACCTTTTGGGCACTAGGGACCAGTTCCATGGAGAAAGGTTTTTCCATAGACCTCAGGGGTATGGTTTCGCATGCTGCCTGCATTCCACAGATGGGGCTTCACTTGTTTGTGTGGACTGGTTGCTGGCATGCCGCAGACCCCTGAGCTAATAGAAACTAGTTATTTATTACAACAGTTAATCATGTAGTAACACATACAGAGATATGTTTAGCAACCTGTTTAGTATACTATGTTTTAGAGGAATTATGGTAACAAATAAATAAGAGATCTATCTAAATGTTTGATCCATAACTTTTTTGATGTTCCAGAAATCATCTTGATAAATGGCAAAGTTAAAAGGAACTGTTCTGTTCCTCTAACCCTTTCTCTATTCAACTTGAAAATACCTGCTTGTATTTTATTATATATTATATAAATGCCAGTTTGGTGTAGTGAATAAGGCATCAATCTAGAAACTGGGAGATTGTGAGTTCTAGTCCCATCCTAGACACAAAGCCAGCTGGGTAACCTTGAGCCAGTCAACTTCTCTCAGCCCTAGGAAGGAGGCAATGGCAAAAAACTACTGAAAAAGTCCAAGTGGTTTCCAAGAATCCGATACGATTAAACAGAATCAAATAAATATATTTATTATACTATATTTCAAAGACCTGAAGGCCACAGTCCAACAATGGGACTAAGCCTCAGCCTCATGAAACTTACAATATAAAATATTTTTGATTAGTAAAAGATAATTTTTGTAAACAGCAGAAATCAGAAAGCTCAAGTACACCTAAAATGTATCCTTCCCTCCTTGACCTTTAATTGTGAAAAAAACAACAACCCAGGAAACTATTAAAAAATAAAAATGTTTAAATGATCTCTCCTCATTACAGTACATGACAGGGCTGCTAGGTACTTTTTACAATTTACAAGACATTGTGTAATTTTTTATTTTGATTTACTGTCTAAACTCAGATACTGTTATAAGTCCGTTTATGAATTATTGTATTGTGCAAACCCAAACAATTGTAGATTATTCAATTAAATTATGATAAAATATATCAGTTTAGCAGAATGTGTGATTAAGATATGTTGCTTGATATATCCAGAATATATCATAGTGTTCTTAAAGAGGGGTGAACTTTATTCTACATTGTTGTACAACAGTTACTTTGGTTTCTTCCAGCAGTTTGGAGGCTGGCCAGAAATTCCATTCCGTATTACCATACACTGTAAAGTTGAATAGTTCTAGCAGTTTAATAACTCTCAACTTTTATATATAGCCCAATACATACACTCCTGGCAAATTTATCCAGAAATACCACTGAGTTTACTTCCTTGTGTGAAGTTACAGACTTTCACATAAGTAGCCATGAAAGCCAGCTGGGTGACCTTGGGTCAGTCATTGTCTCAGCCAGCCCAATTTATTTCACAGGGTTGTTGTTGTGGGGAAAATAGGAGGAAAGTGTCCTCGATACGTTCACTGCCTTGAGTTTATTCATTCATTCATTCATTTATTAAATTTATAT
>JANHZT010003084.1:40711-53202 GCA_032468215.1 Stegonotus admiraltiensis
AGCATTGGGGGTCGGAGCGTGCTACCACTTGTAAATAGCGGGTGCGCGATCCCAGTACTGGATATGACCCCCTGCTTCCGCTGTATCTGCCCCTCCCACTTACTATGTTGATGGAGTTTTCTCCCACTCTCTGAATCCCCGCTCCCTCTTTTATCCCTTCCTTGACCTCTGAACCTATATCCCTTTTTTTTTTTAAAGAATTGTCTTTAAAATGTAAAATGTACAAGAGAGTCCAATATCAGCGGAAAAGTAGGAACCTATTTAGATAATAGCTTTTTCCAGAGAATCTCAAGAGTTTTTATTGGTTGTTCTAAGTGTAAACTGATGCCCTTAAGTATTATTCACACAGCAAGAATATAGTTTTCACAGAACTTGCAAGTGTTAGTGACTGTCAGTTGTGGCGTTTTTTAAAGTCTTAAAGTGGGTTATTCCTGTTTCTACATCAATATTTAGTAAGGGGTTTTGTAGGAAAGTTGGTATGCATACTAGTGCACCTTTTTCTATATTGTTGTTTTCCCCAAATATATGTGTGTTCGACAGATAATTTTCCTGGCTTGAAGCATTTTTGTATGTTATTTTCAGTCTTCTGTATATTTGCCCTTATGATTTTGGAGGGAATTTGATGTGGAAAACTGGGTCACACCATTCAGGGAAATGTAAATTTTTAAATGAGGTTAATGGACAATTTGCAGATTGATCAACAAAACTAAAATGCGATAAATTCACTTTAATATACAAATAAATTTCTTCTTCCAAGATATTGCTAAATAAATTTTACTTGCAGGTCAGCTGACCTTATTATTTCACTCTGCCATTATGTTCCTAATTGATTTTTCTAAACAGGAATGACAAAGTATGCTCATTTCTCATAATAAACTGATAGTAGGGGCAGAGAACCCATGAGTCTCAATGCCGCTCCTATTTTCAGCTGTGCCTCAAAGTTTCATTTCTCTAAAGCTGTGAGAATGAATTAAATGAAAGGTTTAACTTCTACACTGGCTACTTTTTTGAAACTGTAGGTTATTCTTGAAAGTATTCTGCCTGCCACGGATTAATTATCATGTAAGTGAACTAAATTCTATTTTTAATTATCCTCTTCACTGCTTTCTAAGATAAAAAAAATAGGATACAGATATTTTTAAAACAAATATTAAATAAATCATCCAGTGCAGTGGTGGGTTGTTTCCGGTTCAGTCCGGTTCTATAGAACCGGTAGTAAAACTGGTGGGAGGCTCCGCCGACCTGCCACGATGTCATCATGGGTGATCTGTGCACACTCCCGCTGCGAACCGGTAGTAAAGGTAAGTGGAACCCCTGATCCAGTGGGTATTTGAGTCTATATCAGTGGTGGGCTGCCCCCGGTTCGGACCAGTTCATAAGAACCAGTAGAAAAAGCTGTGGGAGGCCCCGCCCACCACCCCAGATGTTGTCATCAGCGATCTGCACATGCGCAGAAGCTTCTGTGCATGTGCAGAAGCAAGGCGCATGCTCGCTTCGCTCATGTTCACGCACATGCGCAATCCCGTTGCAAACCAGTAGTAAGGGTAAATAGAACCCACCCCTGGTCTATATGCATGTGTTTCAAGGGAAAAACAACCCAAAATTTTCAATAAGAGACTGTTGCTGATCCAAACAGAAAATTCATTTCTTCCTATGAACTTTCTATGGTTTTTCAGTACTGGAAAATTCTGTCCCAGTATAACAAATTGACTTTTCCTTATTTAAAGTTTTTTTTTTTGTAAAAATGTTGCAATGTTCAAAACCTAGAGAGAGTGGAGTTGAAAGGCATTCCACACTATTTAAAGTGCACCCATCCTTATGTAATATGATTACTCTGTTAGCAGAGAAGTCAGCTCTCTTTCAGTAGTGCAAATGCTGATGAAGACAGGGAGCAAAAGGAAGAAAAACACAACAGCTGTTGTGGGAGGGGAAGCGTGACCTGTGTAAAGCCCTGGGCATTCATTTTTCAATGTGATTGACAATCAAGTTATTTAAAGGGACTAAGTAGTTTCACAACGGAAATGAAGATGTGGAAAAACGAGTGTTTGTGTGTGTGTGTGGGGAATAATTCCTGTTTGGGGGAGGGAAAGTAGGATGAACCCGAATGTCATCTGATCTTCTCTGACTACATTCTGCAACCCCCCCCCCCCAAAAAACCCACCTAAAAGGGGAAGCGCTTAATTTAATTGCACTGTGACACACATGTGGGTTAGATGGCTGGTAGAAACGGGAATTGATGTTGCTGGTGGATCTTTCCTGTGAGAGTATACAACAATTGAAATTGACCTGCTTTCAGACCTGTATTGTGTGGATGTGGCAAAACAATCTGTCAGAAACATGCACAAAAGTGGGTATATGTTCCTTATGCTAATGCAACACAGTTCCACAATGTTCAAAAGGAAGAAAGTTTGTGGCACCTTTGAGACCAATGCATTTATTTATTATCACTTAAAGTTTTGATATAAGGATGCAGTGGCTCAATGGCTAAGATGCTGAGCTTGTTGATTGAAAGGTCGGCAGTTCAGCGGTTCAGATCCCTAGTGCCGCGTAATGGGTCGAGCTCCCATTATTTTTCCCAGCTTCTGCCAACCTAGCAGTTCGAACGCATGTAAAAAATGCTAGTAGAAAAAATAGGGACCACCTTTGGTGGGAAGGTAACAGCATTCCATGTGCCTTTGATGTTTAGTCATGCCGTCCACATGACCATGGGGACGTGTTTGGACAGCGCTGGCTCTTCGGCTTTGAAATGGAGATGAGCACCCACCCCCCTGAACCGGAAACAACTAGCACATATGTGCGAGGGGAACCTTTACCTTTACCTAAAGTTTTGAGAATCACAGTCCAATCACATGGCTTATCTCTGCTTTTTCACAATGGATTTTTTTTCCTGGCTGCAAAAATACTATCCTAACTAATCCCTCCGGAAACAGCTGCAATGTGATACTTTCTTCTAAGCCAGCATTTGCTGTCCTTTGACAAACTTATCACAAAACTGCACAGCAGAGTAAACGAGTTTGCTTAATGGTGAAGAGTTGAATAAACTCTAGCATGCTAAGCCATGAAGCCTAATTAAGAAATCAAAATGTCAGGGTTCACCTAACTCATTAAGACAACATCTGGACAAACTAGATTTGGCTTTGTGGATTCAGTCCATGAGCAACCAAAGGCTGCCGTTCTGTAGTTTTCCTGCAATGGAGCAGTTGCATCATACAAAGAAGGGTGGAAGGTCTCTGATTTCTAATGGAGGTCTTTCCCATAGCTTCCTCATGTCGTCTATATAAGGATACATAATCTACCCCATCTGCAGAATATGAAAATGCAAAGAGCCCCTTATATGGATTTGGGGAGAAAAATGTAATCGTATGAAATAGTGCGGTGTTGAGGTGTTGAGATCCAAGTTTTAGTCCACTCTGAGTTCCACATACACCGCATAAAACAAATAATAGGACAAAACTGGGTGACCTTTGTGCCCTTGACAAGGGTACTTCTTTAAAATGGGATAACTGTCAGAGTGTTTACAGCGTGACTGTTAGTTTGAGACAACCCAGGAGCAAAATACAGACAACCCAGGAGGAAAAACACAGAGGTTTTTTCATTACAAACAGTGGTTTATATACAAGTTATATACAGTATATATACATACACGTGCTAAGCAAAGCCAGGCAAACAATCTATCTTCTTCAACTCTACACAGAGAACTATAATGCAGATACATGAGGAGAATGATACATGAGGAGAGAGATACACAAGGAGAGAGAGAGAGACGCCCTCTAATGGCCTCTTTTATATAGGCAGCTTCTTAAAGGGCAATAACCCTGCTGACTCATCCTCAGCCTTAAAGGGGCTGGTCAGCTTTAAATCTACATTACCCTGACAATAACTATATATCTTCCTTGATTCCCTATGGAAAGAGTAACAGAGGAGCCTATCATTTAGGGATTTAACAGCATCATTTCCACATGGATATAAGCATTGCTGAAAAAGATTATATACGTGTGTGTGTGTGTGTGTGTGTGTGTGTGTGTGGCATGGTGGGCGTGGCATGGCTTGGTGGGCATGGCTTGGTGGGTGTGGCAGGGGAAGGATACTGTAAAATTTACACTCCTTCCCCACTTCAGGGGAAGGTTACCGCAAAATCCCCATTTCCTCCAGATCAGCTGGGACTTGGGAGGCAGAAAATAGATGGGGGCGGGGCCAGTCAGAGGTGGCATTGACCAGTTCTTTGAACTACTCAAAATTTTCACTACCGGTTCTACAGAATTGGTCAGAACCTGCTGAATACCACTTCTGGAACTAACCATGTCCCTTCCAGGCATTACAGCTGTAGCATCTTTTACAGATGACACTTTGCATAGAGCATCCCCCCCCCAGAGATGCCAGTGAAATAAAGCAGCTACCTGTGCAGATAGGACAAGACAACCGCGGGCAAGTTTTGAAACAGCCTTGCAAGGCTTGCAGAAGAGATCTTGACATTCTAACATCTGCCTGCATTTTTGCAGATTCTGGCAATGTAACTGATGTTTTTTTTCTGGAGAGGCCCAAAAAGAGCATTCTGTGCTCCAAGTCATTATGAGCAGCTGCATTTGGCAGGAAAAGGCTAAAACTGTAGCTTTGTCTGAGACCCAATTCTCTGGCAAACTGCTTAGAACAACAATCGTTGTGGTTCATCTTATTGGTAGCCCTGACATCTGGATTTGAGGAAGAAAAGAAATGAAGCAAATATTTTATCCCTGTGCTTATGATCTCCCTATGAATTTTCTACAATACTACAGTAGAAGTCACAATTGAACATTATCGCCCTGATAATATTTATACCCATTATCTTCTTCCTTCCTGTCCTCTCTCTTTTGAGATTTTAAAGTCCTAGTTGAAAAATCACAAAATTCTAGAAGCAGAATTTCAGTGTGAAATTATATAAGAGGTGTGAATTAGAGAAAATAGATCTATTCATTTTATTAAAGTTGACTCAGCAACTTTGGTAGTGTCTACCCTGACTAGTAATTTTCTGAGTCTTAGTCAAATATCCCTCAAGGTTTAGGAGGAGAATTCATGCAGTTCATACTTTAACCTGAAATATCCAGTGTAAACTTCCCAAAACTATATTCAGTCTATACAGTAGTATATTTACATACTACAGTTTCTTGTTTTTAAATAGTTTCCATCACTATTGGAAAGTATACTAAATATGGGAAAAGCATACCCAAATTCAGAGTTTTAAGGGGAAATCACTGGTAAAGAATATGTTCAGAAATGGGAATGAAAAAAATAATGTAAATGAAAATTTGTTTTAATTTTCCTTTATATTTTTAAAAAATATTTGAAGATTGATGTAGAAATATGTCTGGGCACTTTTTAAGGTCATTCAGACAAGATTAATATGGGAAAAGCATATGGGGTTAAGCAAAATAAAATTTCCAAGATTTGCCCAATCCTGCCTACCAATGTTGGTCTTTAGGGATTAGTTTATTTTCTTCAAAATATCTGACATGGACTGCATTAATCTAGACAACTCTACACGGAAACAAGAGAGTATTGGCCTCACAGGGTAAAACAGAGGAATCACAACCAGATGAGCTAATTCTACTTTATTGTAAAGCTACATAACTCAATCTTGCAAGTCCAAAAATACAATCCTACCCTGTGTCTCCTTTCTAGACCAAGAAACTAGGAAAGGTCTCTTTTGAGTCTTTTGCCCTACCCGCTATTCAACTATGGGCTCTGCTATCTCTTATCTTGGCAGCATTCCATTGTCCAGTCTCCCAAAGTACTTCCCACATACATTATAGAGAAGCAGAAAACACGAATACCTTGCTGCCCTATACAGAACACTCTACATCAGGGGTGTCAAACTCAAGGCCCATGGGCCAGATCCGGCCCATTGGGTGCTTAGATCTGGCCCATGGGGCTGGCCTGGAAATATCAAAGGACTGGCTTGCAGTGCCTCTGCCAGCCAAAATGGGGTAAGGCTTGTTTTCAGCTGGCAGAGTGCTGCAGGAGGCTGTGGAGGCTAAAAACAGGCCATGGGGGGGGGAGCGTGAGACCCCCTGTGCCCCACTTTGGACAGCAAAGTGCTGCAGGAGGTCGTCCAGGTGTAAAATGGGGTACGGGGGGGCTGCACATGGCCCCTGCCCCCCATTTCGGCTGACAGGGTGCTGCAGGGTGCTACAGATCCCATCTCTCTCCCCGCCCACCCCCAGCTGGCCCACAGAGAAGAACTACAATGCTGATCTAGCCCTTGAAGAAATCCAGTTTGACACCCCTGCTCTAGATTGTTGCAGCCCAGACCTGGTAGCCTTATTGTACAAAGAACAATTGCTTGAAAAGAATATGCAGGATGTAAAGAAGATACTGATCATACAGTGGCAAGACTAAATAGAGAAATCTCCATTAGCTTGAGATAGGTGTAAACATACAAAGATAGTGTGGATGTACAAAACTCTGTACCCCAGATTTCAGTTTTGTAGCATTTATAACAAAATGGAAAATATAGAACAATGTTTTAAAAAGCAACTCACTATCACAGTATCAGATGAGATGTGTTCTTTGTGATAATGTTCTCCAACAGTCATTTTTAAAATATTATTCATCAAACTTCAGATGAACTTCTCTCTTGTGGGTTTTGTTAATCCTGCAGATCAGAATCAGTGCTCCAACACTTTAGGCTGCAATCCTATGCCCATTTTCCTGGGAGAAATTTTTAGACAGTTTTGTAAAACTGGTTTTTAATTAAATGTGCATTGTTTGCAGTATTAGCTAATTTTAATGAGATTGTTTTTTCTGGGGGAAAAAACCTAACCCTCACTTGCTGTGTTTACTGCTATTAATTTCTACCATTCATCTCATAGCTATCAAATACCATAGCTTTTGTTTTGTTTTGTTAATAGTCTCTTGATAAAAGTCCTATCTGGAATGCAGTGGGCAGAAGCTTTGGCTAACAGTACTGGAGAAAGGCACATAATTGGTACTATTCCCTTCTAGGCATAATGTCAGGAATAATCTCCACTTGATGCTACTTTCAGCGGAGATTCTGGAGCTACCAAGCCAAGGCCAGTGCTTCACTTGAAGCCTCATTAAAATTACAAAGTTTGCACAATTAGTAACAAGTGCCTGCACACTGCTTGTGACATAAACCATGTTTACTTACTTTATTGTACCCGAACTTCATGCCAGAAGCAGCAACAATGAGCCAAAGCATTTAAAAATCAGATTATGGACTTGCTGAAGATTTTTGGGTGAACTCTGACCACCAAGTTAATAGTGTTAACCTAAATTTTAGAAGTTCCAAATCAGAAAAATTTTAATTCGTTCCAGATGAAATTAAAAACTCCTTTAATAGATGGGATGGAAATGTGGCCTGGCATGAGTGTGAAGTGCTTCCAAATAATTTTCAAAGGATTGATCTGCCCAGCCAGAATGCCCCAGCATGAATATGTATTGCTATCCATTTCTTGACAGCAGGAATGCATGACATTTTATTTCGGCTTGTCCCCAGTTGACTAGGAATACAAATTCTACAATTCTTTTCCTGGTACCATTTTACAAAATACTTTACAAAATATTTTCCCACTTGGGTGGGTATATGCATTCATTTCTGGTTTGCTTTCTGCATTTCATTTCATTGTGGACAAATCTTCTGCTCCAACTGGCTTTTGTTCATTGTGACAGTTATGTCCTCTCTTCCCCAGTAACTTGTTGTGGCTGCAACAGCCATTTTATACTATGTTTCCCTTCTGATCCAAATGATAAGAATAATGTTAAATCTGTGGACTCATCGGACAGAAAGGACTACAAGTAAGAGTCAATAAAGAAGGACTGATATGGAAATTCTGTCAACGGGAAGTATATGCCCTCACACACCCATCTGTGGAAAAGAAAATGATGATGCTTATTTTCCTAACAGAGCATGGGAAGGGATAAAAAAAGATAGGAATTCGCAATCTGGGTTGTTCTAAACATTGTATGGATAGAACAAAGATCTATCGACTTGGCCAAAGCAGACAAACTCCAAAAAAGGTTTGCTTAAGCCAGCTTTATTTTTAGATGATTTGCACTTGTGAGTCAATCAGCTTAAGTGCTGCAGTGCAGGAAAGTCTAAAATGTAGACAACCCTAAAGCACGTACAGATGATATGTCCCATATCCTTAAAGCCCTCAAATCTTCCTCTTCTCAGCAGTGCAGAAAGAGGAATTTTGATCTTCACATGCATTGACTTCCTAACTATGAAATGAAAGAATATCCGTGATGCAGGGGTGGGCTTCAAAAATTTTAGCAAGAGATTCTCTGCCCGGTTGCTGGGTAGGTGTCCCTCCCCAGGCTCTGGAGGCTTTTCTCAAGCCTCCAGGAGGGCGAAAACAGCCTCCCCTGAACTTCTGGTAGGCCCGTTTTCACCCTCCCTGAGTCTCTGTGCGAGTCCTGGACTTACCTGCATCCAAAATGGGCTGCGTGGGGACTCCTGAGAGGGGAGGGGTGGGAAGGGCCAGCCAGGAGTGGGATTTGGGGGTTCTCAGAACTGCACAGAATCTTAGCTAGAGGTTCTCCCAAACCCCTGCAAGCCCCAAGCAGCCCACCCCTGCCGTGATGTAACATAGTAAAATTTCTTAGAAAAGTTGTATGGGTGTTCATGCATGTACTGTATGCATATGTATAATCCTTTGCAATATGCCACCTGTATGTTTACTGTACTCAATTTGGAATATAAATACACTTGGTCTGTCAGGGTTAAGTAAGATGCTCTCATTGTCCTTGCTTTGTTCTTTTGGTACAGATTCAAGAAATACCATATAGAGTTGTTCATATTGCATTTGAATGACATTGTTAGGAGACATTGAACTCATACACTTTTGCAATAACTAGCTGAATTTTTGAGATAAATGAAGATTTTGTGAAGAATTCTCCTCTCTTTCTGGGAATTATTGCTGCAAGAAAACACAAGTCTTCAATACTAAAATAAAAATTCATTGAAATCATTCCAGATCTCCTTGTGGATCATTAAATAGAATCTACTCCAAGGCTCATTGACTGGGGCTGCTTCAAACAACATTTCTGGTCACTTTATTCTGCCTGCTTTGCTAAGGGTTGGTCTACTCTAAGTCATTGCTCTTGAAACTGTATTTTACTTTACTTCTATATATTTGCAGTGGCACCCTAAATGATTAGTATGAAAATCACAAAACACAACATATTTCACTACAACATGAGGAGCAGGTGGAGGAAAGCCTTCTGAAGAAAAATTACTCAGATTTGCCATCTGGTGGCGCACACATAATATAAAATATATAATTAAGTGGAATTCTAGGATGATAGGTGAAAGGTTAAGCAATGCATTTTGCTACTGAATATGTGACCCAAAGTTTAATTAATGTTTAATTCCACTCATAATTTCTATTTTACTTATCTGTGAAAGATCTAGATTTTTTTTTAGGTGGTCTCTCCATTTTTGGAGAACAGAAGAAAAAATCTGCTGCATTGCTACCTAGAGGTTATTAATATCATCTATATATGCTTACATCTTTATGTCTCTTATTTTACTGTGTACTATAATGTTCTATACATGGGAACAGAAAAACTGGGTGCAAGTAGGATTTTGCCAGATTAGTTTTTGGGAAAGAAATCTTTACTTGGCTTTGTTCTGACCTAGGCTTCCTGTGACAGTATAAAGCACATAATTAGTCCCCAAACCCCTCTTTTTATTTCAACGGCAGTGAATTCTGTTCATTCACAGCCTGTGATGAGTCACAAATAATTTGTAAAGAATCTGATAGAAGTCTGCCACAGTCCTTTGGGATAAGGCTGATAAGCACCCACCTTTATCTCCCTTGATACTCTGCCAAAGACCTAATTGGCAATTAGCTTTGCAAGGCCACACGGAACACAGAGTCAAAATGGAGCTTCAGAATTTAAACCAATCAGCATGAACAAAGTTGCTTCCTGCAATGGGTCATGTGCCTTTGCTCATCCTTTATGTCTTATGGGAGGGGCCAATCATCTCCAAGCCTTATTCCCGAGTTGCCCCTTTTGTCTTAACTGTTCTTGCCTTCTGGCAGTTCTGCGCATGTGCGCACTGGGAACAGGCTCTCCCAGTTCCTCTGCCTCACTGATGTCAGACTCTGGAGGCTCCGGAGTCAGCACATAACTCCCAGATGGCCCTGGCCCCATCTCTGCCACCAACGCAGAGCCCTCGTCAGAGCCTTCCCCAGACTCTAGGACTGGCCCATGTTCCTCCCCAGACTCCTCACTGTCTGACTCTGCTGCCAGCTTCACAGGCTGCCAGTGGACCACAACAGGCTTTGCATAATATTCTCAGGAGTCTTCTTCAACACTGAGTCTAATTTTCACTTTCATAGAATGCCACAGGGTATTCCACAACTTGCATAGGTCTGATCTTTGTAGGCATAAACTGCTTGTTCCTTTAAGGTTTGATGGTTGAGCCTAAAATGAAGAAGCTATCCACCACTTCAATATCTTCAGTGTCAATTCTAAGGCGGCTTATAATACCTGTTGTCATTAATTTAGCCTCCTTCATATTACATTTTAGACCCATTTTTTTCACGCTGCTTTTGGACTTTTAGCAATAGGGTGTGCAAATCCTTTGCATTTTAAGCTATCCAGGTAATATCATCAGAATAGGACAGGTTATTGATGTTTTTCCCCCAAGCCACTTTTGTCATCTTCCAATGCAGCTTTCCAGATCCACAAGTCTTTCATCATCAGCAACCCTTAGAAGAACTTAGTCTCTGCTCTAGAATCAGAGCTATTGGAACAATGATAGCCTGACATTACCTACTTGCTTGACCCATTTTGAAACTGCCAGTTGTTTTGTAGTATGGAAAACTTAGGATAAGCCTACGTCAGGATGTCAAGCTGGTGGCCTGTGAGCCGGATGCATCACATGCAGGCCGCACACACCCCAGCTCTGCAAAGGAGAAAAGCATGATGAAACATCACGTGACAGCAACATGACACCATGAGTTTGATACCTGTGCCCTACACAAAGGTCTTAGACAAAGGATTGCCAAGTTGTTCTGATGATGCTATAAGTCATGGATTATCCGTAACGAATAAAGAAAGGAGACTTTCTTTTTTTTATTCAGATTATTTTTTAAAAAAAGAAAGAATTAGATCTTTAAGGATTGCAGAAGAAGTCATTATGTTGGAAACTTAATGGAGCCAAGATTGAAACATTTCAAAATATTTGGGGGTTGGGATTGGTGGTGGATGCAAAAGAGGTGCATTAAACCAACAGAAGCATAACCCATGTATTTTCTACTTTATTTTGTTTAAAATAAACCAGGTTACTAAAAATCACAGATTTGTTACTAGCTTTTGGTGACATCATCCTATGAAGCCCCAGGGGGATGCAAAAAGGGATTTGGAGGATGGAGGCTTCAGACAGTCCATAGGCCGTAAGTTGTTCATTTCTAGTCTAATACAATAGCAAAAGGAGGACACAATGTAAATTATTTTCTTCTAGGTGCATTATTTTCCCCAGAATTTTTTCACCGCAGAAGCTAATTAGTTAAAAGTTATATTTAAGATTTAGGATACGTAAACATCTACGTTTGAAAGGATGCTTTGCGTTTGAGAATGTGCAAAAAATGTGAGAAATGGTGCGTTCCAAATGGCAGAGGGACTGCATATTTTTATGTCAAAATTTAATTCTGCAACAGGATATGTTGTCCAACTCTTATCATTTTATTTATTCAATATAAAACAGACAAGTGTTATAGAGAACAACTCAAACAGGCTGATTACCGTCATCTCCTACTCTCTTCATATGGTCAGATATATTTGCCATCTTGTTTATATGGCAAGCCTGGGTGGGCACCTGCCCTCTTTCCCCCTTGTTGCCCATACCCGAGACAGGAAAGAATCAAAATTGACTTCAGGAAATGTGATGCTTCCCAAGCCATTACTTGAAGACTGTACCAACTTTGCTGTCTTAAATCTTCCTGCCTTTGTATAATTTCATTATTACGTGCCCGGAACAGGTTTCATCTGCATTGCTTATCCAGATGTCTCTAATGTGAGCAATATTTAAAAGACAATGATTTGTGATTTTCTATCCTGCCAAACATCATCTAATATGTGAAAAGAATCATCCGGTTGGCATGCAGGTACCATCTGGTTAATCCATGCAGTGCCCTTTGCCTTAAAAAAACAAAACAAACTGTAGTGCTGATTGGTTGAACTTTAAAAAAAAAAACCTTTTACTTTATTCTTAGTGAATCAGACCCTATGTGGAAGCAAAGAATTTGAGTTTTTCAATCTTCATTGCCAACTAGTGATCAGCTGGATATGTGCAGCCAAGGTGTAGACATAGGACAAGGATTGGTGAAGAATTTGGTGAAGACTTTGTGTCAGAATGAT
Source organism: Stegonotus admiraltiensis (assembly GCA_032468215.1). NCBI lineage: Eukaryota > Metazoa > Chordata > Lepidosauria > Squamata > Colubridae > Stegonotus > Stegonotus admiraltiensis. Next base: position 53,078 of record JANHZT010003084.1, read on the forward strand.
CAAAAAATTGTCTACTCCAAATCTCAACCAACAAATGCTCTGTCTTATACATTGGCAAAAAGAATCAGAACACTAAATACAAGCTGAGTGGATATGACCTTGTAGATGACCCTCACTCTGTCAAG
>JANHZT010003085.1:3845-15022 GCA_032468215.1 Stegonotus admiraltiensis
ATAAGATGGTCTGGTACTCCCATCTCTTTAAGAACTTGCCACAATTTGTTGTGATCCACACAATCAAAGGCTTTAGTGTAGTCAATGAAGCAGAAGTACATGTTTTTCTGGAACTCCCTAGCTTTCTCCATGATCCAGAGGAAGTTGGCAATTTGCTCTCTAGTTCTTCTTCCTCTTCTAAATCCTGCCAGTACTTCTGGTAGTTCTCAATCCACATACTGCTGGAGCCTAGCTTGTAGGATTTTCAGCATAACTTTACTAGCATGTGAAATGAGTACAATGGTGCGATATTCTTTGGCATTGCCTTTCTTTGGAATTAGAATGTAAACTGACCTTTTCCAATCCTTTGGCCACTGCTGAGTTTTCCAAATTTGCTGGCAAATTGAGTGTAGCACTTTTACTGCATCGTCTTTTAAGATTCTGAATAGCTCAGCTGGAATACTCAAATTTGCTCTGAATTGCTTAGATTTCTCAAGACCCATTTGACTTCACATTCTAGGACAGTGATGGCTAACCTTTTTGCCATTGCGTGCCAAAAGCGAGCGGAGTGCGGTGGGGTCACACGCAGGCGTGCCCACATCCATAATTCTATGCAGCCCACACACACCCCATGCTCTCCCCACTTTTGGCCCGATAGGCCCGTTTTTTGCTCTCCCCAGGCTCCAGAGCCTTCCTAGGAGCCTGGGGAGGGCAAAAACAGCCTTCCCCACCCCCGCCGAGGCCCTCCGGAGACCAGAAACAGTGTGTTTCCTGACTTCTGGTGGGCCCAGAAGGCCCGAAAATCAGCTGGCTGGCGGACGCATGTGTGCCAGAGCTGAGCTCATGTGCCCACCAATATGGCTCTGTGTGCCACCTGTGGCACCCGTGCCATAGGTTCGCCATGACTGTTGTTCTAGGATGTCTGGCTCAAAGTAAGTGACCACCCCATCATGGTTAACAGGGACGTTAAGCTCAGTTTTGTATAGTTCTTCTGTGTAATTTGCCACCTCTTCTTAATCTTTTCTGCCTCTATTAGGTACCTGCCATTTTGGTCCTTTATCATGACCATCTTTGCATGAAATGTTCCCTTCATATCTCCAATATTCTTGAAGAGATCTCTGGCCCTCCCTATTCTACTGTTTTCTTCTATTTCTTTGCATTGTTTATTTAAGAATGCATTCTTATCTCTTCTAGCTATTCTCTGGAATTCTGCATTCAATTGGGTGTATCTTTCTCTTTCTCCCTTGCCTTTTGCTTCCCTTCTTTCCTCAGCGATTTGCAAAGCTTCCTCAGACAGCCATTTTGTTTTCTTGCCTTTCTTTTTCTTTGGGATGATTTTAGTTGCTACCTCTTGTACAATGTTGCGAACCTCCATCCATAGTTCTTCAGGCACTCTGCCTCTCAGAGCTAATTCCTTAAATCTATTTGTCAACTCTACTGTATATTCATCAGGGATTTGATTTAGTTCATACCTGAATGGCCTAGTGCTTTTCCCTACTTTCTTCAATTTAAATCTAAATTTTGCAATGAGAAGCTCATGATCGGTCAGCTCCTGGTCTTGTTTTTACTGACTGTATAGACTTGTGTTGGCGAACCTATGGCACACGTGCCGGAAGTGGCATGCAGAGCCATGTTGCCAGGCACACGTGGCATCGCCCATTCTTCTTCTGGGTTTCCAAGGTATGCATGCGCACCAGCCAGCTAGTCTGCTGGTTACTGGTGCGCATGCATGTGCGATGATCAGCTGGCCTTAACGTCTTAGTGCACGTGTGTACCAGCCATGCCATCATTGCCCGCATGCAGCCCAGGACTCCACCCTTTGCCAGCCAGGAGTGCTGCTGCCAGTCACTCCCATGCACCTGGCTGCATGCCTGCCTCATCACCGCCACCATGAGGAAAGGCCCCGAAGTTGCGCTGCCTGGGATCCACGTGGGTTGCCACAGTGGGAGGCCAGATTTGGCTGGCTGGATGCTGCCCAGAGCTGAGCTTGAGGCTGGCAGGAGGAAGAATGTTGCCTCTTAGCCAGGGTGAATTGTCTGCTGCTGCAGCCTACCACCATCCCCTCTCCCCTGCCAGCTGCTCCTGCCACTGCTAGGGAAGCAGCTGTGCTAGAACCGCTGCTGCTGAGGGTGAGGAGGCAGTGGTGGCAAGGATGGGCAGTCTGGGGCTTCCCTGTCTCCCCACCTGAGCAGGCTTCTGGCATAGCCTCAGGCCTCCGGGGGGAGGAAGGGAGGGAAGCCCCGGCCTGCTACTCCTGCCGCCGCCACGCCCTTGCCCCCAGCAAGAGCGGTTCTCGTGCTGCCACTTCTCCAGCAGCACCTGGAGCAACTGCTGGGGCAGAGAGAGTGGGAGCAGGCTGTGGTGGCAGGCCGTTCTCACCAGGTAACAGACAGGCTGTTCCAGAGCGCAGCCCTGGCTGCTGTTTCTGCCTCTTCTCCAACCACTCGGAGCCGTGCATAATAGCGCTGTGGCTTGCTCAAGATAGCTGCAGTTTGGACTTCCCCCACCCCCCTGTTCTGCCTTCTTCTTGAGAAGCCTTATGGCATGACTGAGGCTGAGGAGGGGTGGGATAGTAGGTGCATGGATCTCCCAGCGCCACGCGTGTCCCCTGCACTGCAATGATGAAGCGCTTTGCCAAGGAAAGCAGAGTCTCAGGCAGCTCCTGGAGCAGGCAGGAGAAGGAGAAACTGCCAGCAGGGAGGCGAGCAACCCCAGAAGGACCGGAGGAGAGCGCAGCTTCTCAGTCATGGAGATCTACTGGTGGGGAAGTGGTTGCGGTAAGAGGTACACCGGCCAGGAAGCGGTCATGCTCCCTGGCCGGAGAGGGTTGCACAAACCTTTGCTGGAGTGAATGTGCAGCCCTCTCCAGCCAGGGAGCATGACTGCTTCCTGCCTTGCGCACTTCTTACCACTTTCCGCAACCACTTCCCTGTTGGTGGATCTCCATGAGTGAGGAGCTGCACTCTCCTCCAGTCCTCCTGGGGCAGCTTGCCTCCCTGCTGGTGGCTTCTCCTTCTGCCTGCTTCAGGAGCAGCCAGTCTGTTACCCGGAGAGAACAGCCTGCCACCATAGCCTGCTCCCACCCTCTCTGCCCTGGCAGTTGCTCCTGGTGCTGCCGGCAAAGGGGCAGCACGAGAACCGCTCTTGCTGGGGACAAGGGTGTGGTGGCGGCAGGAGCAGCAGGCTGGGGCTTCCCTCCCTCCCCCCCAGAGACCTGGGGCTATGCCAGAAGTCTGCTGGGGTGGGGAGACAGGGAAGCCCCAGGCTGCCCTCAGAATAACAACATTCCAGGCCCAAAACGGGGCGGGAGGGCAAAGTGCATGTGCAGGGTGCACATACGCAATGTGGGGTGCATGCACGGGTTGTGTGCAAATGCACATGTGGGAAGGTTCGCCTTGCATTATGTGTGTTGGCAGGCACATGAGCTGTTGCGCGTGCACATACACACTTCCAGCATGCCACGAGAAAAAGGTTCACCAACACTGGTATAGAGCTTCTCCATCTTTGGCTGCAGAGCACATAGTCAATCTGATTTCTGTGTTGACTGTCTGGTGATGTCCATGTGTAGAGTCATCTCTTGGGTTGTTGGAAAAGTGTGTTTGCTATGACCATCGTATTCTCTTGACAAAATTCTATCAACCTGTGCCGTGCTTCATTTTTTACTCCAAGGCCATTTTAGTTCGCTGATTCCTAAGATGTTGATGTTCAGTCTTGTCATCTCTTGTTTGACCACGTCCTGCTTGCCTTGATTCATGGATCTTACATTCCAGGTTCCTATGGAGAATAGATCTTTACAGCATCGGACTTTCCTTTCACCACCAGATACATCCACAGCTGAGCGTCCTTTCGGCTTTGGCCCAATCACTTCATTCTTTCTGGCACTACTAGTACTAGCTCTCTGCTGTTCCCCAGTAGCATATTGGACACCTTCCAACCTGAGGGTCTCATCTTCCAGTGTCATATCTTTTTGCCTTTTGGTACTGTCCATGGGGTTTTCATGGCAAAGATACTGGAATAGGTTGCCATTTCCTTCTCCAGTGGATCATGTTTTGTCAGAGCTCTCTGCTATGACCTGTCCGTCTAGGGTGGCTCTGCACGGCATAGCTCATAGCTTCATTGAGCTACACAAGCCTCTTTTGCTACAGCAAGGTAGTAATACATGAGGGGGAATAGTGATGTATTCACACCAGAAAAAGACAAAAAGCTACTGCCATTTTTTTGCTTTTAACATGAGTGTAGTAGTGTTCTTTAAAGTTGGAAAGAAATCCTCTCATGTGAGAAAGTAGAAGGACTTGCAAGGGAGAGAATGGAGCAACTATCAGGATAAAGTGCAATATAGAGGGTGTTTATAGAGAGAGAATTAACACTGATTGAGATATTATTAAATGGAAGGAAATACTTCCACCTAGATTTTTTTGAAATTGAAGATTTTTTAAAAATCAAAGTGCATAATAAGATTATATTTGTACAATATATTATTTATACTTTTGGGACTGTAGATAAACATTAAAGATTCTAAAATAAGACAATTGTCTCCTTTTCTTTTTGAATGGATAATTCATTGTGTAAATTATTGTTTTGGGAATAGGTGGTCTTTCTTTCCTTCACATCTCATATGCAGAAGAAATATTGTGACTTTTCAGTATGTTAAGAGGCTGAATGATTGTGGAAGAATCATTGCTACCTGTTCAGGAGAATAGATTTAGATTTCTCTAAATTAACATATAGACAAAATGTCTGACATTTGAACATTATCAGAAGCTTAATGAAGTGCATCTGAAAATATCAGAAAAAGGGCCTATATAGAAAATGCACTGCAATTAGCTATGTAACTTAAAATTAAGCTATCATACTTAAATGTATGCTGAACATAAAATGCAACATAAGGAAAAATGGAAGTTTTCTAAGAGTGTTTATGCATTTATATGTACAGTGTGTGTGTGTGCGTAAGAGAAAAGAAAGACAAGTCTTTTTAGTTTCCTGAATAATCTGTTTTGTGTGTTGTTTTGTTTCTGACCATGCATTCACTTGCTGTCCTTAGGGCTAGAGAAGTTTCCTATATGGTAAATTAATAATTTTTAAAAATCATATAATTTCTTGACCATTATCTCAAATGTATTTTAATCTATAGTTAACTGGTTACTTACTGTAGAACAGTTGTAGCCTAGAGAGTTGTATATTTCAGATAGATGGACTTTTGGTATTATGTGATTGCATATTATTAAAATATAAATCCTAAAATGTTGGTAGATTTAAGATAATATGTTTATTTGGGCTGAATATAGCTAATGCTGTTCTGGAACAAACTCATGCATATCTTTATTCTAAAAGCCTGTCATTCCTCATGTCTAGTTTGGTTCATAATGTTCCCCAAAGCCACAATATCCATCATGGTGAAAGTGGAAGCTAATAAAAAATGAAGATGCAGGATTTAATGTCTAAATATATATGTATAAAGATGTTTGTGGTATTTTTTTTTCTTTTCAAGAGCTCAGCTGTCCTATCCCATTCAAGATTATTGTATTTTTGGGATTTTTGATACTATTACATAAAATATGTTTTTGATTTAAAGATATATGCATAATCTATGGTTGAGGTGTCACATATCAGAATATAAACATTATTGCTTTAGGCAACTTTTAATTATATTCATGTGTGGAAATCTAGAGAGATATGAATAATTCTTTTCCATAATCTATTTGATAAACTATTTTTCCTTTATAAAACTATCTTGAGAAAAAGCATGTTTTATCTCATTTGAATAGTATGATTATTACTTTTGTCATGAACTGCTGCATCGGGAGACTGATATACAGTATGTCTTGCTTTCATATCCATGGATCTGCTAATAGAGGAAGGAAGAAATTGGCACTGCTGTTCAAATATTCTAAAGCACACATTTTTTTACACCAGGGACAAGCAATCAGTGAACCTCCATCATATTTCCATAGTGGCAGGTACTGTTAATAAATTGATCATATTTGAACTGGATCTAAAGAAATACGTATCTTGCTCCTTTTCAGAATGACTACAGATTATGTGTACACTCATATCTGCTCATGATAAAACTGCTTTCTTTTCCATTAGATTTCTTACTCTTCTCTCTCCCTCCCTCCCTCTCTCTTTCACGCACACACACATTCACGCACGCACGCACGCGCACACACACACACACACACAAATTGAAATTGTTCAATGGCCATTCAATCTAGTTTAATCTTCACTAGTATCATGATGCTTTATAGATACATTGGAACTCTGAGAATTCCTAGATTCCATTCATCATCTGGGAATTCTGGAAATTCTAGTCTCATAATCTGCAAACATCAGGTTGGAGAAGATCCCTTCACACAGATTCAGAACAGTAGAAGTGAAATAGACAAACTTTCCATCTCTGAATAGGCCATTATTGTGTAATTGAGAAAATATCAGAAGGTCTCATTCCAATTTCATCATTAAGATGAAGAATTTTTATTAATTTTGCCATGCTGATTTCACCTCTCATCTTTGCATCTTTACACCTAATTCCATGCAAGATACTACTATATACTGTATTTTTAAAAGCCTGTAAATACCATTTCTATAATGAGTGAAGGGATGTCTGTTCTTGCTATTTACTTCAAAGGAGGAGTGTTAGCTAGCATTTCCCTTTAAAGTCCTTCTACACAAATTTATGACATAAGATACACAATCATACTTATTGCTTTTCCTATATAAATAGCATTTGCATACTCAGAATATAGGTCTTCCATTTTGTCTCATATAATTACATGTAAGGATATTGGAATTTTAACACCATTTTATATAGATGGTTGTCTATATAACCATCAAAATGTATTCAGCTTGAAAATTAAAACTACAGAAAAGCAAATTATATAATAAAAATAAAATACTGTGTCTTTCACCCTACTTACTTTCAACCAAACACAGCCTTCCTGAAAATATTCAAAAATGCAAATTGTTTTGGAAGAATTGCTATTATGATACAGTTATTTTAATAATTCTAAGGTTTCTGAAATTTCTTTTTTTTCCCCTCAGACTTCTAAGAGCTCAGTCCCTGGAATGGTATTACAATAATGTGAAAAGTCGCTTCAAGCGTTTTGGAAGTGCAAAAGTTCTGAAGAATTTATATAGACAACATCACTTGGAAACTGGAACTTGCGGTGACATACTAGGTAGAGAGAAAAATAACAGAGATAAGAATTTCTCTACCATGAATACTCATACAAATGTGGAGCAAAAAAATTACCTATAGTGCAATGATCACTATTATTATTGTATCTCAGGGAAAAGAGAGCCAAGCATTGTATATGAAGAGGTTGACATTTTGTGTCGTCATGCAAATAACATTGCTCTAGAAGTGCAAGATATAAGTAGCAATAGGACTTAGATTTATATACTGCTTCACAGTGTTTTACAGCCCTCTCTAAGAGGTTTACATAGTCGGCATATTGCCCGCAACAATCTGGGTATCATTTTACCAACCTTGGAAGGATGGAAGGCTTCACCAACCTTGAGCCTGGTGAGATTTGAACTGCCAAATTGCAGTCAGCCAGGAGTCAGCACAAGTAGTCCTCAGTACTGCTTTCTAACCACTATGTCACCTCAGCTCTCCTCAACTTACATCTGCAATTGAGCCCAAAATTTATGTTGCTAAGAGAGGCATTTGTTAAATGTTTAGCCCCATTTTATGACTTTTTTTGCCATAGTTGTTAAATGAAACATTGCAGTTGTTAAGTTAGTAACATGGTTGTTGAATCTGGCTTCCCCATTGACTTTGCTTGTCAAAATGTTGCAAAAAGTAATCACATGACTCCTGGACACTGCAATTGTTATAAAAATGAGTCCGTTGCCAAGCACTTGAATTTTGATCATGTGACCATGGGGATCTTGCAATGTGAAAAACCGTCATAAATCACTTTTTTCAGTGCCATTGTAACTGTTGTAAGTCGAGGACTACTTGGAAAATAAATGCAGAAACTCATGTTCAGTTCTTGGAGGTGCCTTGTTTTTAAACATCAATTAATACTTTATAATTCTAATTTTAAAATATTTCAGTTAGGGTACAGATTAGAATTCTGTAATTATAGTCATAGACATAAATATACACAGTATATGTATACACATATTCACTGACATAAATTGATGGCTATACATAATAGAACATATATTATTTTCTTAATCATAAACAGTTCTTGGAATTTCTCACATGTAATATTCTGTTTTTAGTTTGCTGTTTCCCATTATATGTGCAATAATTTGAGGGATGAAATGCTCCCAGTTCAGACTGGATCGCCCAATCCAGTAGCAATGGCAGCAGGTGGTTCGGAGAACTGGTAGCAAAAATCCCTGCCCCCCCCCATGCCCAGCTGAGGCTTTTTTTTTTTACTTTTAAAAGCATTTTTTCTTTGGCCGAAAAAAATGCTTTTAAAAGTTAAAAAAAAAAGGCCTCTGGTGATTGTGCAGCTAAACTGGGATCGTCAGAGCCTTTTAAAAGCATTTTTTTATAACCTCTTTGGTTGTAAAAAAAAAAGTTGGCCACACCCACCCAGTCACATTACCCCACCACCACCAAGCCACGCCCACAGAACTGGTAGTAACAAATTTTACATTTCACCACTGAATAATTTGTATTGGCAGACTTCACAAATGGTTGCAATTCAGCCACTGTCAGTCACAATGTTTTGGGTAAAGAACTGTGAGTCAGAAAATGTCTCATTGGCCGTTTTAAGAAACAAGGGAGAAGGAAAAATAAACCAAGAGCTAAGCAAGGTTGCATTTTGGTTGCAAAGTGTATTTTTCTTTTTCATCAAATATGTTGGAGATACTTAGTAATTCAGTTTATGTGCCCATGAAGCATGACCTTTTTATCCTTTCAGACAAGGCTTCATTTACTTTTCTGATTTGTGTGAGTGTTTCTCTTTTATTACCAACTATGATCTGTTTCTTTTTTAATTCTTCCCAGAGCAAGACAATAATAATAATGTCCACTTCTTCCATTCAAGTGGAAGAAGAGTGATTAAACATCTCGCTTTGCATGAAAGTATGACCTTTAAAATTCATTATGTCAAGCATTTTTGTGCAATCCCTTTTTCTTAAATTCATGTTCTATCTTTTACTTCAGTCAACAATATTTAAATCATTGATGGACCCAATGTAGAGATTTGTCTTTATTCATGGGTATGATGTATTTCTGAGGAAATTACAGGGATTTATACCTTTTTCTTGAAGGTGGGTTTAATGCTGCCCCTTTAGGTGATATTGGAATTACATCAGGCATTCCTAAGCAGTGTTTTCTGTGTGTATTAGCATTCATTTTCCAGAATTGCCAGGCAATCATATTAGCTACTGTGTTTCCCCAAAAATAAGAAAGGGTCCTATTTCCTTTTGAACCCCAAAATAAGGGCTTGGCCTTATTATCGGGGGGGTTGTTCTTATTATTTTGGGGGTGGAGGAGGTGGCAAGTGTGGGAGTGGATGTTCCATCATTGCTGCCACCTCCCCTCCCCTCCCTGTTCTTCATGCTGGCCGAGCGGCTGGCCGCCACTGCCCTGACATGTCCCGCCGCTGCTGCCTCATGGAGCAGGACTCTGCAAGCCTTGCAGAGTCCTGCTCCATGAGGTGGTGGCAGGACAGGTTAGGGCAGCGGCGGTCAGCCACTCGGCTGGTGCGAAGAACAGGGAGGAGAGGGCATGTTCTCCACCTTCCCCCCACCCACCCACCGGCCTCGCCTCCTCAGCTCGTGTAATTTGCACAGCAAGCAACTAGGGGAAATGGCGGGACCAGCTGCATGTGCGTGTAAGTAGTTGGTGGGGGGGTTATTTGGGGGGGCTTACTTTAACGCATGCACTGAAAAGCCCGATTGGGCTTATTATCTGGAGAGGTCTTAGTTTCAGTGAAACACGGTAGGAATTGTAGGAGGTGAAATGCAACACTTGTGGAATGGTGGTGTGGTAATTACAGGCCAGTTCTAAAGAGAACCCTTCTATCTAGATATTATATATTGATAAATTTGAAAGTATTTTTTCTTTTCTTTTCCAAAAGCAGGACATTTTTATGAAGGAGCCACAGTAAATGAAGAAAGCAAATGTAACAATGATTCAGTTTTCTACAAACAGACAGAGGGTAATGATCTAAGTTTTACTGTTATTTTTAACTGTAAAATGAAATATTTGAATTGTAGTGAAATAACATGGGATTAATATATATCATTAGTGGCAATAACTTAAAATGATTTATATTCTTGTACAAATATTTCTTTTCACCATATCTCACTTTCATATCTTTCACCATATCTTCACCATATCTCACTCACTCAGCGCCTGTGATCCTGAGTGCTGGCAGCAGCTCTGGGAGGAAGAAAAAGACTCAGGGAAGATATTGAGATGGAAAAGAAGGGAGAGACCGTGGCCAACCCCAGGGAAGTCCTAGCGGTGATCGTAGTGCCAGCTGGTCAGGTGGGGGATGGAGTGTCCACCCCAACCACTAGACTGAAGTTCTGAGTGGAGCAGATGGAGCAGCAAGCGGTTTGAGAGGATGCCATAGTCACAATGGACCTCTACTATGCGGAAGGAGAGCTGGTTCATAGAAGGATGCTGAAAGCTGCTGAAGTGGATTTCCCCTTGAGGTCCCCTCGGTCACCAACCAACTTATTCCCGAGATGGAAAGCAAAGAGGGCAGTGGAATGGAAGTACCTGACTGCCCTTCATAACCCATCAGTTGAACAACTGAGGATGAGATTTGACTGCGTGGAAATCCAAGGTGTGGAGCTGATGCACTGCCCTGGAGCACCGACGGTGCCCACAACCTGTTTGTCCCACTGGCCTCAACTCTCCAAAGCCCAAGTCTGACCCCAATGGCAACAAGCTCTCCTCCTGAGCCAGCAAGAGTGGTGAGCCCAGTTCCAAGACGCAGTCTGATGATCAGGATTCACAGGCAAATGTTCCATCCACTAGTTCTTCTCAACCTGATGTTCCGTCTTCAAAAGCCACCAATGCTGATGCTAGCGACAATGGTGAAGACAAGGATGAAACGGAAGAAGAATGGACAGCTGTTCCAAGGCGTTCCAAGAGGGTCATAAAGGGAATCCCTCCACAGCAATATTCGTGGCAACTGACAAAAGCACCCTTGCCTTTGATTTGTACTGTTACACTTCCTCCTGATAAGTTCACACAAATCAAGCATCTTCCTGACTCAGAG
>JANHZT010003086.1:48615-60551 GCA_032468215.1 Stegonotus admiraltiensis
CTATTGCTTAATGCATTGTAAGCCGCCCTGAGTCTCCGGAGAAGGGCGGCATATAAATAAAATCAAAAAAAAAATATGATTGAATGTATGTACCCTGTTTCCCCAAAAATAAGGCCTCTCCGGATAATAAGCCCAATCAGGCTTTTGAGTGCATGTGCTAAAATAAGCCCCCCCCCCAAAAAAAGATAAGCCCTCCCTGAAAATATTTAACCGCATGCACAGCCAGTCCCCGCCATTTTCTCTAGTTAGGGTTAGGGAAACAGAGCTGGAAATCAGGTAAGATGGCAAGAGGAGCCCCATGTTGCTCCATGCACCCCAAAATAATAAAACCTCCTCAAAAATAAGGCCAAGCGCTTATTTCAGGATTCAAAAAAATATAAGACAGTGTCTTATTTTGGGGGAAACACATTATGTGTGTATGTTTGCAAATGTGTAAATACATACATAGTCAGTGGTGGGATTCAAAATTTTTTACTACCGGTTCTGTGGGTGTGGCTTGGTGGGTGTGGCATGGCCTGGTGGGCATGACTTGGTGTGCGTGGCAGGGTAAGGATACTGTAAAATCTCCATTCCCTCCCCAATCCAGGGGAAGGTTACTGCAAAATCCTCATTTCCTCCTGATCAGCTGGGACTTGGGAGGCAGAGAATAGATGGGGGTGGGGCCAGTCAGAATTTTTACTCCCGGTTCTCCAAACCTCAAAATTTACTCAAAATTTCCACTACCGGTTCTCCAGACCATCTCCAACCGGGATGGAAATGGGAGAATTATAACTAAACTAAACCAAACCCAGTAGCAGTTTCAACAAACAGCCATGGTCCAAAACTTCCATCCATGAATTCCTTCCTTCTGCCATCGTTGTCTCTGATCACTTTATAACCATGGCCTGAACACTGAAAAGTTCAATGGTGTCAGTCTGCTTCAATTGTTGTGAGAAAAGGGGTGAAGCCAAGCCAAAAGTAACACAGATTCTTTGCTGCTTCAAAGCTTGAGGAGGGGTGGGCTGCTTCCTATGGCAAAGGTATGGAGGTCAAATTTATCTGTCCAAGCTAAAGAGCATTGTTCATTTATTCATATTTCTTTTGTGATGCGTTCTGATTGGTCTTAGATATTTTTATTTTCTTCCTTCTCTTGGGAAAATCTTTCTAATTTGGGTAGTTTGTTTCTTTGAATTACATCCTTATGGATAAAACAGTTTCCAAGAGCTATCATCCCAAGGCAGGATGATCTGGCCACTCTTTATTACCCAGATAAATGCACGACTGATTTCAAGTAACTATGTGCAAACCCATAGTATAGCCTAAGCTATAGGTCTACCGTGAAGCTCCTGGCTGTTTCATAAATCGATTTCAGAAATTTGAGTCCAGATTAAAGTGGATTGGCAATGTAACCAGGCTCCGTGTTCTGTCCAGACTATATCCACTGCAAGACCTGAACAGTCATTCCCTTCTTCTTCTCCTCTCATCTTTTCAGGGAAGGCAAGTCTTGCTGGCTGGCTGGTGGGTGAACTGGTCCAACAGTATCTGTCTTTTAGGGATTCTTCCTTCATCACTAGTCTGTTGTCTTCTCTTTTCTTGCCCAAGGATTTGCACACATGTGGACACCTGAGAACCATATCTTCCTCTTCTTCCTCTTCGTCCTCCTCCTCCTCCTCATCTCCTCCTCTTCTTCTTCCTCATCTCCTCCTCCTCTTCCTCCTCCTCCTCCTTCTCCTCCCCCATACCATCATAACCCATACAATCACCAAGGCAACAGGAAACAAAATCTTTTCAGTCCTACATTCTTTTGTAAATCCAAGGAATCTTTGTAGTGAGGAAGAGCTGATAATTCAGCTTCTTGGCTGAATTAGCAATGAAGCAGTAATGCCTTGCAACTTAAGCTGCTAAAAAGAATAATAAGGGAAAGGAAGGAGAGTTACATTTTGCAATCTCCTCTTTAACAATGTGATTTACAGTGGAGCAAGTTATTTTAACCTTCAGAATAAATCCTTCTTACAAATATTGAAAGAGCTGGCAGCATTATGCAAATCAGACAGAAGTACATTGATTCACTGAGGAAGTACATATTTTATAGCATTTGAACAAATTCCTCATACAGGACAATTTGAAGGAAACATTATCAACCTTTATGTTTGGTTACTTGGAAAGAGATGGAGAGTGTTATGATGGCTGCTTTTGCCTGTGTGGATTTTATGGCTCCACCTGGGTAAATCATAGCAGATGGTTCTCAAGTGAATTCGGAAGGAAGTGTTTGCTTTCTAATTTTCAGTCCAGGAAGGTTTCTGTATTCTTTTAAAGCTTCAATTCATCATTCATCATCTCTTGCTCCTGACAAATATGGCTCTTTTCTTTCCTGCCCTTTTGGAGAATCTTTTTTTTTTTTTGAAACTGCAATACCTCTCTCTCATGAAGTGAGGAAATAATTCAAGCTTGAATCACAGTTTTCCCCACTTTAAAAAATGACTCATTTGTGTGCCAAATTAAGCCCCATTCATACCAATCTCTTTGAATGAGAAGCATTTATCCTTCATTTCAGGTAGAGTTTGTTGATGGCAGAATGGCCAGGAACCCTATTCAAGAAATATGACTAACTCCAGGTATAAAGTAGCTTTAGGTAAACCTAAATGGGTTCCCTTTCTGGATGGAGATCTTGGTCAGATTATCAGACTGAAATACCCCTCCTCCAGATAGCTGTGTCTAGCACTCTTTAAACTTTCTCCAATTGGCTTCAATAATACTAGATTGAAGGCATTATGATGGCTGAGATCAGCTATCAGGTGCTAGATTTTAGAAAGATAAGCTGGGGAGAAAAAGGTGATGGGTAAGCCATTTCCTGGGATCCCGCTAGTTAGTTAAGGATGTGCTATGTTGATGATGACCTTTATCAATCAATGACAAAGAAAACGAATGAAAAACTTCTGAGAACTTTGCATGATTAATAGTCTCCAAAGCGATCCAAAAGAATCAGTAGAATTCTGATTCTAAATTCAAAAGAATTTAGACCTTCTAGCTCTGGGTCTAAAAAATGTCTGAAATACTTACCTGCCCTTAGTTTTTAGCAAGGGCGAAGGGGGGAAAATCTGTTTTAGTAGGAAATTAAGCAAATCTGAACAATATATCTATAGATTCAGCCCATCGCTAAAAACTGTTGAATAAATTTTAAGGTAAGTTTATTTTATTTCACATGGCATTACAGTAATTATGTTTTGAACTGATTTTTACTGCTCATTTTAGAGAGGCAAAGGTAGATTTCACTGAATAATTTCATGTGCAATTATATATATTTTTTTGTCAGGAAATCTGTATACTGTTATAGTTGTCAATACATTTCAAATATTCCATCACAAATATTTGTTTATATATCCAACAGATCCTACCAGTTACATTACTCTACTAGTAATAAAGATAATTCCAGAAATCCAAGTGATTCTTTCCTGAATTTGCCAGCCTCAAAAGCCTTGCCAATATCTAAAAACAAAGAAATATGTATAGATTTTCATTTAGCTAAAATCAAAGAATGTTATGGAAGTTGGTGAACTGCCAGTTAAGTGCCACTTCCCATTTAGTATGGATAGATTTCTTTAAAAAATGCAAATGCATTAAATCCTTACAGATGGTATAGGAGGGTTAACAAGATTTTTTCCAGGGTGGTCTAAAACGGCATAGCTGTGTTTGTAATCTCCATATTTAGCATGCATTATTACAACATATTTGATCATTTGTCACTATGTGCTTTCTTGCTTAGTGTATATTCCATGACCAAATACTTTACAATTATCTTAAGAATCTGTTGGATTTTTTCTTACAACATTCCTTTTTATAAATATGACAACTTCATTCTCCTCTCCTGATTCTTTCTTAGTAGTTCCTCATAGCCCAGTTATCTTCCAGGGGGTACCTCCTGGATATCTACCACCTAACTCTAGTATGAGAGATAAATAGGGTACTCACACTTTGTGTTACATTTCTGGTAATTAAAAAAATAACAATGCTAAAATTCAAATAATTTAGATAGTGCCATCTCCTGGCATTGCACCATAGAGAGGCAGTGATGAGAAGTTTCCACATTTTCTTTCTCCCTTTGGGATGCTTTCAGAAGAGACATTATCCTCACTGAAATCAAATTTCACTGTTTCAAAAAGACAATGTGTAAAACAAACAACCACAAATTATTTAAAAATAAATAAAATACAACCATTCAATGTGGAAAGAGATAATTACAGAACTGCTCAGATAACAGTAATATGATAACTTTCACGTAAGTTAAGGAAGAAAACGCAGTGCTCTAAACTGACCACAAATAAGGAGCCCAGAGAACATTAAGGCTATAAAGATAAGATCTTCATGGTCATAGGTTGAAATATGAATAAAGGCTGAAAATAAACACCCAGCTCCTTACTTGTATGGAAAGAGAAAGAAAACGAGACACAGAAAACGAAAGTCAAAAACACTCCAATTGTTTCCAATGGGATGCATACTAAAGAATACCAAAAAGAAGTCAGTGTGTCCTTCATTGATTATTTTAAAAAGGCATTTGAGTGTGTTGAAAACATCACATTGTAGAATGTACTTATAAAAAGTACATATACAGGTCAGGAAGCCATAGTCCAGATGGAACATGAGACGAAAGAATTTAACTCCAAGTTGGCAAATGAAGTAGACAAGGCTGTATACTCTTCCCTTATTTATTCATCTGTATGTTGAATTATTGGTACAAATTGGTTTAAAACTGGAGAAAGAAATATCACTAGACTATGCTATGCTGATGATACCAATAACTGTTGGTCTGCAAGACTCTAGTAATGAAAGTCAAGGAGCATAGTGAAAAAATAAGATTAAGGTAAATATAAAAAAGACCACAAGAGATACAGCAATCAGCCTTAGAACTGACAGTGAAAATTTTGAAGTAGTGAATACCTTCTACCTTTTAGGAATGGCAAGCTATTATTTAAAAAAAACCAGAAATCAAGAGATAAGCCAAAGATCACACCTGGAATAGTAGCAAAACCTTGTAACAGGTATACATGCTCTGAGATGTTTCTATACCTTCAAAGATCAGCAATATACAGATAATGGTTTTTCCCTGTGACAATCTATGGAAGTGAAAGCAGGGCTTTGAAAAGTAGGATATAAAGAATATTTATATTTTTAATGTTGGAGAAAACTCCTGAGAATATCACAAATAATCAAGAAAACAAAGAAATGGATCATTGAATGACTCAATCCCAGAGTTCTCATATGAGGCACAAATGACCAGGCTCAAATTATCATATCTTGGACACAATATGCAAATATACATACATACATACATACATACATACATACATACAATTTATATTTTGCTGATAAAGCAATAAAGGGAGACTAGTATAGATCTATTTCATGACCTAACATGCAGGAAACCCAAGTTCAAATCCTAGTAAGGGTACGGCTAGCTGATGAAAGCTAAAAAGCTTGAAATAGATCTATACTAGTCTCCCTTTATTGCTTTATCAGCAAAATATAAATTTGGCATAAAATGGTTTGTCGTGAATGCGACTGCTTGAGGGCTCCTGGATTGGAGCTGAAAGGCAAAAGGGAGCAGAATGCCCCCTCCCAATGGGCTTAGAACTTCTGGCACTAACTGTTAAGTGATCTGTGACTGATTTAATGGTTTTTTTGCCATAGTCATTAAGTGAATCAAAGGGCCATTAAGCAAATCCAGCTTTTCCCCCTTGATTTTGCTTATTGGAAGCCCCCTGTCCCAAATGATGATCATGTGACCCAGGGGTGCTGCAACCATCATAAATATAGGCTGGTTGTGCCTGAATTTTGATCATATGACTGTGAGGATACTGTGATGGTCATAAGTGTGAGGACAGGTCACAAATCACTTTGTTCAGTGCCATTGTAACTTCAAACTGTTGTTAAACAGTTATAAGTTGAAGGCTACTTTTAATGAATGAAGATGAATATATGTGTCCCAGGAAAATGTTGCAGGGTACAATCTGGATCTGTCACTGGGCTCAGAGATTTAGTCTTCCGAGCTTTTGTACTCGTGCTGGAGCCTTCTCAGAGTCTGCTAGAAAGAAGTTCTCTGAGGATGAGCTCCAACACGAGTCCGAAAGTTCAGAAGACTAAACGTCTTGTCCCAGAGACAGATTCAGATTGGGCTCTGCAATACTGGGAAAGGCGGAAGGAAAGAAAAAGAGAGAATGACCAGCAGTCAAATGAATGAACTTGGTTGCGGTAACAATCAGTGCATCATTGGAAAAGTTGAATGACCTGTTCAGTTAGATTATCCTGGAGAAAAAAAACTGCATCTGTATCAGTGGTGGGTTTCAATAATTTTTACTACTGGTTCTGTGAGAGTGGCTTGGTGGGCATGGCATGGCTTGGCGGGTGTGGCTTGGTGGGCATGGCAGGGGAAGGATACTGTAAAATCTCCATTCCCAATCCACTCCAGGGGAAGGTTACTGCAAAATCCCCATTTCCTCCCAATTAGCTGGGACTTGGGAGGCAGAGAGTAGATGGGGACAGGGCCAGTCAGAATTTTTACTACCGGTTCTCTGAACTACTCAAAATTTCCGGTTCTCCAGAACCTGCTGAACCCACCTCTGATCTGTATGGTTGCTAAGAGATTAGATTATTTTGATGGCATATGATGAATCAATCAAAAACTGTACTGTCCAACCGTTACATTATTTGATCGACTTTAAAAGGATTGTTTTTGGAATTGTGGAAGAATTCAACTTAGAATGTAGAGGAATCTGAGCAAAGAGATTATTGGCTACTGCCCATGATGCATCCATCACATCTGGAATGGATACTGAAATAGACTGATGATTGTTCAGGGAAATACTTTTATAGCTTCAAGATATGTTTTTCTTGAATTCAGTGACCACTTTTGCAGACAAATTAATTACTACTCTTTGCAAGTTCTTAAATTTCTCATTTTACTGCAATTTTCAGGAGAAAGCATGGATCCAATTTCTATAAGTGCAAGACTCTGTGTCCTTAAGTGGTATCATTATGTTTCATAAAAGATTTCACCTTTTTTAAATGGAAGATTTCACACACAGTACTGCAGCACAATGTTTTCCACAATCCATTAGCCCAAAGAGCAGAGAGAGACTGGAGTTCCACAGTGTTGACTATGTTGTCTTTTGTGAATGTAAACCACAGACAAATAATAAAGTAATGGAAATCTTAGACCAAATAATAATATCATACAGAATTTTGTTTATGGTGGAAACAGAAACCCACAAGAGCAATGCAAAACAGCTCTTGTGGGTGCCCAAGTTTTTGATGAGTTTTACATTATTCTGTTCAGTTACCAATAAGGGTATTATTAGGACACCACTGAGCTTGATGCTTGGAGTGAGTAACTTTGAACCATATTTTGTGATGTTTCCCTACAAAGAGCTTGCCTAGTAGAAAAACTCTGCAATTGAATCTATGGTAACAGAGATGAGACCAATGGCATCAATCTAGGTCTGAGCATAATAGTTTCCCTTTCCCACTGTAATGCTGAGATGGAATTTGCAACACTGTCTTCAGGTTTTTTGTTTTGCTTTGTTTAAACTAAAAAGCTACTTGTGGGCACAACGGTTTTCCATTTCTCATTTACCATAACTAGTAATTTCTACAACCAGATCAAACTCACAAATACAATTTCTACAACCAGATCAGACTCACAAATACAATTCCTACAGATTATACTGTATATAAGATATTTGAAGAAATGGACATCTTCTTTAAAAAAGATAACGTAAGATACCTTGAAATTAGCGTAAACTAATATATGAGCAGGAATTCTGGATAGGCAGTTCTTGGGTGAAATGGGACAAATCTCCACGGCCAACTCGCCACGGCCAATTCACCGTGGCCAACTCGCTATGGCCAACTTGCTGTGGGACAACTTGCCCCAGATAATTCAACAATTCAATTTATTTATTTATTAACTTAATTATTTGATCTTTTGTCATTCACATTTCATTTTGTTCCTCCTTTGGTATCCTTTGTTTAATTATTCTATTTCACTATTTCTTCAAAATTAGTGTAACTCTTGTCCTGTGGCAAATTGTTCCATGGTGAGTTGGCCATGGCAAGTTGGCCTGTGGTGAGTTGGCTGCAGCAAGTTGTCCTAGACATGTTTTTGGGAAGGAGGACTTCTAATTTAGTGATGGACCCATTTCAAGCCAACTAACATTAAGGTGGCATAAGGTGATAAGACTGCCCCTTAGCGGGCTCTCTTTGTTGGTCTCTGTCAGCCTCGGCACAGCCGGCGCTGCCACAGTCCACTGAGCTAACCTTGATCCTACTGCCTCCAGGAGGCCACCAGCCTCATTCCTGAAGGGAAGGATGACATCACAAGGCAGCCAGCAGCCTTCTCCACTGTTGAATTGCAAGCACCTCTGAGCGATGGGAGGGTCCCGAAGGGAAGGAGTAAGCCTTGCAGTCCTGAAAGTGCTGGCCTGAACTGGGAGCTAAAAGTGCTGGCAAGACAGGGGCTGAAAGAGCTGAAAGTGCTGGCAGGACTGGGGGTGATTGGGGGTGATTGTGGCTTGCTGACATTCCTTGTACGCAGTAGGAAGTAGGTAAGAATGAAGTGGGTGTGACCAGTGTGTGGGCAGGTAGCCCATGGATTAGGAGCGCAGGTAGAAGGGTGGGGCTGCTTTAATGGGCTGCTTAGGCACAAGACTTTATAAGGTGGTGGGGAGCACGGAGCAATAGCTCCAACAATATTTCCTTTCATTGTTTATGGATGTCAGTCTGTACCAATAAAGTATCTTCTAACCATCATAATCAAGGTTTGGAACCTCTTTTATTTCGGAACCTGACAGTCTCAATTTACTGATGATCTCCTATAAAAGAGGAATTATTCATATAGGGCTTGTAGTCCCTGTTCAAACATTTCTACTTATCCTATTGAGTGGGTGGGCTATCATCCAACATCCTTATTTACATGGCTAATTTCCCTTTGGGAGGAAGGCATCTGCATCAGGATCTCTCAACAATTTGCACAGCATTTTGCTGATAAAGCTGATAAAAATCTCCAAAATCTTGTCTATTCATGGGCCGCTCCAAGGAATGGCTGGTGTAACAATTGGCCATGTTTTCTGGAAATGCTTGTGATGTGCCAAGGGTGCCGTCTGTCACCTATGGGCTTGATCCATGTCCTTCTTGGCACTTTAGGGCAGATGTGCTCCCCTGAATCCAGAAGATGGTCACACTTTCACTGATTTGAAGGAAGGAAGCTACACTGTGCTCCCTGGATTCAACCTTTTTACAATCCTTTATGGAAGGTGGTTGAGCCAGTGGGTGAAGTGGGAAGTCAACTATGGAACAACCTGTGATGATCTAGGCCTCCTTCAGTCTAATTCACTGATAGGTACAGGATGGAGATGCCTCGTCTCCTGTTCTGATAATAACTGAAGAACATAGTTGGAAGGGACTTTGGAGTTCTTCTAGTCCAACCCCTAGCTCAGGCAGGAAACCCTATACCATTTCAGACAAACGGTTGTCTAATCTCTTCTTAAAAACTTCCAGTGTTGGAGCATTTACAACTTCTGGAGGCAATTCGTTCCACTGATTAATTGTTCTGTCAGGAAATCTCTCCTTAGTTCTAGGTTGCTTCTCTCTTTGATTGGTTTCCATCCATTGCTTCTTGCCCTGCCTTCAGGTGCTTTGGAGAATAGCCTGACTCCCTCTTCTGAGTGGCAGCCCCTATTGGAACACTGGGGAATAACTTTTTGTTGATGTTTGCTGCAGACAGTTTGCAAATAGTCTTTCATAGCAGGAAATGACTACAGCAAGAGAGGTAAATTAATTATTTTAAATGGGAGTGAACAATGCAGTTCAGTTTAAGCCAACTTGGTGTTGGGAAAAAAAAATTTTTTTGGTAGCTGCAGCCAAGAATGCAAACTATTGTCACCTTAATTACATACATGTTGGATTTTAATTATTTCACTGAACTAGGCCTGGTTTGTGATTTGCAAACAGTTCGGTACCTCTTCCAAAACTTCTCGTGAACTCCCTATTTAAGCTTAAGTTACTTAAATAAAGGTGGGGGGGAGCATCATAGGCTATGCTGTGAATTTTATAACACCATTAATTTCAGTCATTAATTATTGAGAACATTTCTGAGCTTTTGCCATCAGCAAACCATGAGCAGCACACGATCAAACGTACGGGCTTCTGAAAAGAATTTGACAATTGTCAGAAATGGATTGGAGCTTACTAGAAGAAAAAGACTGCACTTTTGGCAGTTTTACGGTGCCATCAATGGATCCACCAGAAAGTTCTGGCACTCAGGAGAGGTACTTTGTGTACTGGAAAATCAATCTATAGTTTGCATAGGAGATTCTGGAGAGAACATTCCATTACTTGAGGTTTTGACATGGCTTCTCCTCAAACTTATAAAATCCTTGTATCACACAGGCTGCACGTCACTTCACTGTTCTGGCTCAGCAAAGAGGCTCGAAAAAAGCTGCAGGGAAATCTTTAAGAAGCCATCCTGGTGCAGTCAAGGGCCTCATCAGGATATCTGTATCTCTTCCATCTCACAAAGAATATGTTGTAGCACTGTTGTCTGCATTATTATATTTGCGTGAACAAATTTTTGCAGTGAAAACAAAACGGGGTGACCCACAAAGAGAAGCAACTGAATTCCCACTCAGCAGGAGAGTCTGTGAACTTTACATCCCACAGAAAAACGAGAATTGGAACTTTGCAACTACTGTATTTGGTCACCTACGCCATTTTGCTCAGCCAGCCAAAATAATATGTTACGAGTGTTTGGAGATCAATAGCCATAAGAGGGGCAGAGTGCATCTTGAAGGCACAGAGCAAGAGGTTAAAGATAACACAGTCTTCTCTCTCTGCATGGCAACTATTTATCCAGTGTCGTGGCCCCACTGGAGCATGGTTCGGAGGAGAAGGAGGAGAAGTTGGAACCAGGACCATCTGACAGGGATGGCACATCTCTCTTGGCATGTTTGGAGAGGCCAGGGGCTGAGGACAATGCTGTCCCAGGGCCCTCAGGCATTGGGGGAAGTGGTCAACCAGACAGATAGTTGCCTACCTTCACAGACACAAGGGAGGACCAGTTGCTGACAGGCAGTGCTGCTGATAGGCAGCAGACCCCCTCTGATGAGGACCAGCTGCCTCCTCCATTTGGTCCAAGGGCACAGAGAGCAGAGCATAGGCAAGCCCAGAGAAGGGCTGCGAGGCTACTCTGGAGAAAGTTGTCCCACCCTCCTCACAAGGAACACCTGGAGTGGAGTGACTTAAGGAGAAGCCATAGTCTTTGCCAGGAACAATTGTTTGTTTTGGCTTACACTCCCCCAGCTTTGACTTGTGCTTTTTGCCTTTTGCCTTGCCTTGCTTTGACTCGTGCTTTTCACCTTTTGTTTTGCCTAGCCTTGAAGATTGCCTTTTGTCTTGGACCTCGTCCTTGTTTTGTAGACTGCTGTTGGCACTTCGTTTGCTTTGCCTTTAGAACTGCCTCTTGCCTTGCACCTTGTCTTTGCCCTGAGGACTGCCATTTGTCTTTGTCAAGGCTCTGTCTTGTGGACACACTTAGCCGGGTGGACTGGACTTGCCCTGTGAGCATGTTGCTTGGGGGACTGAGGGTAGACTGCCTTCACGGTAGTGGTGGGGTGGAGCCTTACTGATCATTGGAGGGCCATTTTCTGGAATATTTATTGAGAGAAATAAAAGACTCTCTAGAAGGCTTCCATGCCTTGACCACTTGGGTCATAACAGTGTGACTTCCCTGTAACAGTAAAGGTAAAGGTAAAGGTTCCCCTGCACATGTGTGCTAATCATTTCCAGCTCTAGGGGTGGTGCTCATCTCTGTTTCTAAGCCGAGGAGCCAGAGGTGTAAATTTTAATTGGTGTAAATTAGATCTCTTACAGATTTTTAGATGTTTGTATTGGGATTTTTAAAATTGGGC
>JANHZT010003086.1:92863-107280 GCA_032468215.1 Stegonotus admiraltiensis
ATAATACCCTCAAATAAAAACAATATAAATGAGAAAACAAAAATAAAACATTAAAGTAGAATAATATCTTCTAAAATAGCATATGTTTTCAACATCTTCCTGAGGGCCAACAAGAGGGGGGGGGGGGCTGCCTAATTTTTACCAGTAGGCTATTTTAAAGCATTGATGCTGCCACAGAAAGGCAGTAAGTTCTAACTTCAACCCATCATCTGTTCAAAGTGTAGACCAAAACTGACAATTCTACTGAGTCAGGTCCATTCTCATTGATAGGAGATAATCTAGACAACAACATCTATTTCTTTGGAGTTCATGTTCCTTATCTTACGTTACTGTAATACTTCATACTGATACTGTGTCATACACTATATTTCTGACCCAAAGGTGCTTTTCAAAAGGTAACTGGACTTTCTTGTTTTTTTCTTGAAAACATTTCACTTCTCATCCAAGAAGCTTCTTCAGTTCAAGAAAGTCCAGTTGCCTTTTGAAAAGCATCTTTGAGATAACCATGACCTGGATGACTGAGAATCTCCATAGATATATACTCCTATATTTATAATTCTATTACACATTTTCTGAAACGAGAATGCTCTGTGGGTTTAAAAATCTGCTGCATAGCTGCCTAATTAAAGTACAAACTGGTTCCTTGCTGGAAACTTTGAGGAACTATGTTATAATCTCAAATTCATTGTGTTTCCAAATACACTTATGGAAGTGGTAGAGCTTACCTATCAGTTTGAAATGGTTTCTTTGTAGGCGCCAACTAAAATATCAATTTAAGAACAGTGGGGATGAGTTGTAATTGTGATACTATTGATGTGCTAATGATGGACAAGTTGATTAAGAAAAAATAGAGATGGGCCAAATGATGTTCGGATGACTCATATCTAACTAGTGTTCTGTCCATTTAAAGGAGAGTGGGGAGTTATCCTTTGTTCTAATAAACTGAAGCCAAGTCTCTATAAAACGCCTCTATAATACAGAGATAAGCCAATAATTGTTCAGCTAAATAGGATTAATTTTCAGGAAAGTGACTGATTATTTAGCTACTGACCTGTAAAAACAAGGTTCTTGGAAAATAATAGAGCTATTTATCCTCTATTATTACGTTATTACATCAAATTCACGGAATAACCTTATAGAAAGATCAACTGATATAATGTTAAAGGGTAAGAAGACGTTTTTTTAATTGTACACAAAAGATTTCTGTCTTTAAAATAGTACTTTTCCTAGACTAATTTGTGCATTCCAAACTAAACAAATAGAGCATCTAAATGATCAAATATCAGCGGACACAGTGTTTCCCATTCGTTGCAGCCAAGTTATTTGATCCATTCTGCTAACTTTGTTATATAAATTCACCTGGTCTGACCTTGAGTTCTGAGATAATACCAATAAGCTTTTCATTTTCTTGTAAATAAGAGTGCCAGTCTAGTGCAGTGATTAAGACACCAGGCTAGAAACCAGTGGACCTTGAGCTCAAGTCTAATTAGGCACAAACCAACTGAGTGACCTTGGGCCAGACACACTCAGCCCTAGGAAGGAGGCAATAGCAAACCACCTACTTGCTATTGTTATTGTTGCTGTATATAGAGAGCCTTGGATACATCTGATACTTTATAAATAACAGAGACAAAAAGGTTTATAGCTAAAGTTTTGAAAGCAGGAAAAATAAAGGTAATTAAGATAATGTCTTAATTTTAAAAAAATGAGTTTAGACGAAGCCGAAATCACACACATACTAGGCAAAGTCAGGCAATCAATCATCAACTACAGCACAGAAGCACACATGGAGAGAGAGAACGCCTCACCCTTTCCCAGGGCCTCTCTTATATTACAGCCTCTTAAAGCGGTAGCAGTCAAATAACCCTGCTGACTCATTGCTACCATTGCATCATCGTTACAGCATTACAGTAGCTGGTCAGCTATTAAATCATCATTAGCCTGACAAAACAAATAAATTGAAGGTATTCAAAACTTCATTAGCAGCACAAACTTTCATGTGATTTCAGTGATTTTTAATGTTTAACCATTGATTTTGTTTTAAATATTGAAAATCAAAATTCAGTAGTGTCACAGACAATAATAATGATAATAGTTGCTGCTTGTTGATCTCAATATAATTCATAATGTCACACATTTTACTTTTCAGACTTCATGAAAAATTTGTTAGCGTTCTTTACAAAATACTTGTAAAGTAATCAAATTTTATTGTATCAAACTAACAAACAGAAGAAAAAAGCATGCATACAAAGAAGAAACAGAAGTATACATACAAAACTAATAATTATAACCAAATAATCATTTAATTATAAACATTAATAGTGGAAGAGGGAAAGACCTGGACATTTTTCATTATATATAGAATAATTCCAAATCAAAAGAGCTGTATTACTTTGGCCCTTGATTGAAAAAAGTCCTATTCAAGTATTGACAAATAAGATATTTATTGCAAACTGGGTCCCGTTTCAGGAGCAATTCTGGAGTGAACTTTACACTAAATTCTAATGTATATTAACATAAACAAGCTTGTATGTTCCAGATTTTTTTTTAATGAAATTTGGATTATTAATCAAATTATAACCTGAAATTTGAGACTAATGGTATATTGGCAATCAAATAAAAGCGGTCAACAATTTATGGGGACTATAGAACAAGGAATATTTAAAGTTAACATACAAAGCAGTGATGGGTTGCTACCAGTTCACCCTGGATTGGACAAACTGGTAGTGGCGGCAGCAGGAGGCTTGGCCCACCCACCCGGACGTTTCTGTGCATGTGCAGAAGCATCGCAAGCATGCACACACCCACGAGCAAACTGGTAGCGATGGGTTTTGAAACCAGCCTGATACAAAGCATTCAAAGGATAATAATCTATAAGAATTCAACACATTGTCAGTTCAATGAGAAGAATACAAGAAGTTCTGATATTGTTACATTAATTCAATGAGAGAGAGGCATCTGCTTTGGGGAACAGCACACTGAATGCAAAGAGAGTTAAGGGCATGGAGCTTAAAAGAGCAGAAGGAGAAATGGGGGAAGCTGACTACTGTAGAGTGACTCACTTTAGATAATGTTCAGGAGACAGCAGAAAGAGGTATGTGAAGGTCCTTGATACAACAAAGAAAGGCAGAATTGTGGAGGCTTCATGTAACAGCAAAGAGGGGGAGAGTTTTACAAGATGTAACATTCACATACACACATGTGAAGAAGGAACACTTTTTGTACAGGCACCACTTTACTTGAAAATGGAGAATAAAACAGACACTTATTTTTGGATCTAACTCAAAGGGAGAATCCGCTTTTCTCTGAAGCTTGTAAACAGAGTTCTGGTCCTCAAAGCATTAGAAGAATCTTCAAACAGTTGGAAGGGATTTGATAGGGGCTCCCTACTACTTTGTACATTGTCTTTGACTTTCCGAAACCATGATTGGGCTTAGACCAGTGGTGGGTTGCTACCAGTTCACCCCGGATTGGGCGAACTGGTAGCAGCAGCAGCGGGAGGCTCTGTCAACCCACCCGGACATTTCTGCACATGTGCAGAAGCGTCACACGTGCAAGCACGCACGCGCCCATGAGCGAACCAGTAGCGATGGGATTTGAAACCCACTACTGGCTTAGACCAGTTGTACAAAAGGGCCTTGGTATTCTACTCCTTTGTTTGATTCTAGATCCAGCTGATCAGGAAAAGCCAGTTTTCTATTCCAAGCTGTGAATCTCAATTCGGCCACATTGGATCCACGACCTAGGAAGTGTAAGGAAACCATCTATCAGAGTGGCAGGGGTTTGTTCAGCTCTTATAACACATAAGCTACTGTACCGCCTTGAGACTATACTATAACTCAATAAGGATCCTGACAGATCTCTCTCTCTGATGGAGGATCACTTTGGCTGGCCTTGTCCAATCCAGTTGAGAAGTTAGCTTCAAAGAGCTCAAAGAAATGTCTCTCCAGAATAATAAAAAAGCTGTCAAGTGATTGAAAAATCTCAGGGCTGGACTCCCTCTTCATTGCCATCCCCCCAAGTTTCTTCAGCTGTAGATAGAGAAGGAAAAAAGAGGCCAGATTGTATCAGAGTAGAGCAAGCTATAGATATAGTGTTTTCCTTCTAATTTTATAAGAGGCTTATGCCCTGAAGCAGAATTATTATTAGCCCTGGTAAAAGGTGTGTGTCGGGAGGTGGGGGGAGAGACAGAGGAGATGGTCAAGACTAACAAAAGGGAGACTGAAAGAGAACCCCCCCAAAAAATGTTTCACACAGATGGTAAGGCTGGGTTAATGGTTTTCTTCCTGGTTCAAACAAGAATTGCCAAAAATTCTGTTCAGAAAAAATACATTGTATGTTTGTTTGTGTGTTTGTGTAAAAAAAATTAAAAAATTAAAATTGCCAAAAATTGACAGCCC
Source organism: Stegonotus admiraltiensis (assembly GCA_032468215.1). NCBI lineage: Eukaryota > Metazoa > Chordata > Lepidosauria > Squamata > Colubridae > Stegonotus > Stegonotus admiraltiensis. The sequence goes on from JANHZT010003086.1 coordinate 97,264, forward strand.
TACAAAGGTTTCCTGGTTTCTTTTTGATTTAATAAACAGATTCCAAAAAGGAGTTGATGAGAAATGGCAACACTTAAGCCTGTTGCTCTGATTAACCAAAGGACTAATCTGTGGTAAATTCAGCTCTAACAGCATTACTTTACAAAGGCCCAGACATCAGCACTGCAAATGGGAAGAGCTGAGGAGAAATGTCAACACAATCTTAATATGGGAAGGTCTCCTTGGCTCATTTTAATATATTTATTTCCTGTTGCCATTGTACACAGGAGAGAGAAGTATCAACTATTAAATAGCTTCTGCTTTTCTTCAATTGAGATTCTTTTTCTAACTACATTGATTGTTTATTTGCATTTGTCTGTTTGCTTATTCAAAATACATGGCTGTCCATCTGAAACAAGTGACTCTGGGTGACTAACTGTCTGCCCTATAGGGTAGACCAAACTAAGAAATCAATGCTATAGAAGTCTAACGTTACTTTAATTGGAGCGGAATCTTGCAATTTGAATGTGCTTCCCCCTCCCTCACTTCATCTTTGTGTGAATTAGGGACGGGTCTATCTAAGGCAGGGCTGACAAACTCCAGGCCCGCAAGCCAGATGAGTCATGCGCTGGCCATGCTCATGCCCAGTTTAACAAAGGGGGGAAAGTCCCGATACATTACGTGATGCTGCCATGACAACATGAGATTGACACCCCTGATCTAAGGTGTATTCTCAACTTGGAAAGGACTTAAGCTGCTCTTATCTGATTATTACTTTGATAACAGATCTTCCTATTGTCCTTCAAGGACATTCTTTATGCCCTTTACACTAACAACAATTTTAAAAACACAAGCCGTCCCTCTCCCAACAAATACAAAATAAATAGACAATCAGCAACCAAGATAAAACCACCAACACCAGTGAAAAAACAATCACAATGCAAATACAATACAATCAACTTTGTTTACAAGCTGTAATAGGCATTCCAATCCCAAACCCAGGAACACAGCTATATCTTCAGGATTCAGCAAATTATGCCTGGCAGTCTTCTTAGTACACAGAGGCAGTTTTGTCGAGTGATTAAGGCACCAGGCTAGAAACCAGAAAACCGTGAGTTCTAGTGCTGCCTGAATGGACTAGAAAAGTGACTTTGGGCTAGTCACTCGCTCAGAGCCCAACCAATCTCATAGGGTTATTATGGTGAAAATAGGAAGAGGTATTAGTGTAAGGCCCAAAACTAAGAATGCTACTTTATATAGTAATTCTTCCAAGCTGGGTTTATTGTTTCACACTTACAGACAAATTCTTTCCGGACTGAGCACTGTACTATCTGTATATTGCATCTACAATATACTCTGTGAACTATTAGGGAGGGGCTGTCCTCACCCTCTTTCTCTCTCACATGATATCTGGGCTGAGTTGCCTCTTAATCCTCTGGAATGTACCCCCTCCCTCCTAGGAATCCACCTCCTTACTACATTCCATCCCATTTAGGCATGTTCACTAAGGCTAGATAAAAAACAACAACAAACAAACAAACAAACAAATTTATCAGTTTTGGCTGCAAATAAGAATTATTTCTTGTAAGCAGCTTTGGCTCTCTTGGTTTGACCATAATATGAAATTTGCATAAACCTTGATTCAAATTGGGACAATTTAGAAGGAGAACAGATCACTTAACATATTGTTTCAGATCAAGTGTAGATTTCTCCTTTCAGATTTCTATAATAATTCTTTTAGCCTACTCCTGTCCCTGGCATGTTAACTATTTTTGATGTCTTTGTAAATAACAAATATTAAAGTCACAGAAGAGCATGTGGGTCTTAACAAAGAGCTTGCAACTAGCTTGCCATTGACTCTGGATTATCTCTGAGTCGAATTTCAATAATAAAAGGTTCCAGTCCTAATTCCAGTATCATTTCTCCAGATGTCTGAGATTATTGTTTGAATCTATGAGATTTAAGTTACAATTTCTCACAATGTTCCTGCTTATCGCCCATGTTTTAAGCCTTTTAGATTTCACCACTGGAATTCATTATCTGAGATTTTGGAGTAATGGAATTTGAATGCTAACAGTATGATGATCACATTCAGTTGTACTTCCCTTTTTTCATCAAGTCTTTATAAGGTTATGAAGGAGCCTGGAACTGATATTGAATTGGGTCAGGGCCAATTAAAATATTGCATATTTCAATGTATCCAGATGTGCTTAACTGGAATGGTGAGGAGTTTGATAACTAAATTCTATAAGGACCAATTTAAAGAACAGGGAATGTTTTGCAGAATAGAAGATTGTGGGGAAAATGATCGCTGTTTTCCAATGTCTAAGGCTCAGTAATGGAGAAGTTGGAAAAACTGTTCTACTACAGCTAGAATAATGGAAGTTTTTAAAAAGCAGGCCAATTAAACACCCTTCCTTAAAGCACACGCTGCATGATCATCTCATAGACTGTCCTTGGGGACAGAAGGGACCAGAGGAGGAACCAAATTTAACTAGAAGTTAGAGTATCATTTACTGGAGATGAATTGCACATCTTCTAATATCAGGGATTGTATTAAGTGATTTCCAGGATTTGTTTCAGTTCCATCATAAATAAATGTGTTCTTAGAATTAAGGAAGGATTTTTAAGTAAATAAAATGGTGGTTTCTTAAGATACAATGCCCCCCCCCCCTCAAAATGCTGTTAATTATTAGATATCTATTCATGTGGATATTGTGCTAAAGTAATTAGTGACTTTATACCTATAAGTTGTAGGAAGAAGCAATGATTAGTGGGGAAAAAATGAACATATACTGGCATTTCCATTAATACAGCATTCTCAATTGAGAAAAGACCAAAAGTGCCTATCCTTGGATTTGTGAGTCTTTTCTCATAGTTACTTATGCCTTAGTCACTTCACATATGGACCACAGATAGTTCTTGATTTATTACCATAATTAAGCCCGGAATTTTGGTCATATGCTGTTGTGGTCTTAAGTTAAGTTACTATGTGACCAGACCTGATTTCATGAACTCCAGGTTGCTGCAACTGGGCTCCGGCCCTTTGGAACATCTTACCTTCTGAGGTAAGATTGCTTCCCACCCTCCTGAGCTTCTGCAAGAGCCTGAGGACCTGGCTTTGCCAGTGGGCTTGGGGCCCCAGTAAGGGAGTATCACACTGGAGGTGCCTATTAAGATCAGCCATCCATAGGAAAGGAACAAGCAATAAGAAATGCACTGGAGATTATCTCTTATGGGTGCTCCAACACTGGAGGTTTTTAAGAAGAGATTGGACGATTGTTTGCCTAAAATGATGTAGGGTTTCCTGCCTGAGCAGGGAGTTGGACTAGAAGACCTCCAAGGTCCCTTCCAACTCTGTTATTCTTTTTTTATTTTTTATTTTTATTTTATTATTTATTCTTTTATATATGTTTTATCTTTTTGTTATATATTATTTTTTGTCATTTTTTATTTTTTTATTTATTTTAAATTTTTATTAGAGCATTTTGTTATAGTTCAAACAAAAACAAATTATAACAATTTTTCTATCACGGTGTAACATTGCCAAAATATCTATATATCTATATCTATATCTATATCTATATCTATCTCTATATCTCTATATCTATATCTATCTATCTATCTATCTATCTATCTATCTATCTATCTATATTATACACACACACACACACACACACTAATAATCAGAGAGTAAAAATAGAAAATATTTACAGATTCTTGTATACAAATTTACATTTCCAATACTTATTGATTACCATAAATATACCATCATCTATCATTATAATCCAACATTATCCTTTGTCTCTCTCCCATCATTTCTGGGTCCAATCATACCACATATTCCAACTATCATAAATGTCTGAGTCTCTTTTACCCTTGATCAGTATTGTAAGTCTGTTATTCTGTTATTCTTGATAGAACAGCCATGAAGGCCTTGGAAAAGATATTCAAATGCCATGAAAGATCAGAATTATGCAAGCCATGGTCTTTTCTGTGACACTCTGTGGAACAAAATTTGAAGAAGCTGTATAGGAAGTGTATTGATGCTTTTAAATGTTGGCATTGGAGAAGGCTCCTGAAAAATATAATGGACAGCCAAGAAAATAAACACACGGATCATAAAATAAATCACCCTGGAGTTCTCATTTGAGCCACCAATGGCCAGGCTTCAATTATCAGACCCAGCTCTCTAAAAAAATGCTCCAATGCTGGGAAAGTGGAAGGAAACAGAAAATGATGACCTGCAGGAAGATGGATGGGCTCAGAGTGGCAATAAGTGCACTGTTGCTGAGGCCTCAAGAACCAGCCTAGAAACAAATCATACAGAAATTCTATCTACTTGGTCGCTAGGTATTGGCAACAACACAATGGCACACAATACATCATAATCACATTAAAATTAAAATAATGATCACTTAAATTAAATTGTCATTTAATCAGATTTTTTTTTTGTCTCTCATGCCAAACATCTTTTTTAAATGTACACCACCCATCACATCACTCAAACATAGGTACGCACAATAATCGAGAAAACAAAATGTGCATCATGGCAAGACAATAGAAACTTCGCCCCTGGATACTTAAAGCAATTCCAGATGAGTGGTGCAACTCCCCTGTTTTATGTCAAGCAATCATATCACCTGTTTTGTCCTTAGAGTAAAAACAGTTGGATTTCCTGCTTTGGAGAGTATCACTGAAGAGTGCTATTTTTTTTTCTCATAGCAGTAGAAGAATAAATACTCTTTAAGTCAAATTTGCACACAACCTATCATCCCAACAATCCTGCTACAGCCTGGATTTTAAAATAAAATTAAAAAGAACATTTTGTTTCTGCCAAGTCAAACAGTATTTTTAAACAGAAGTGGTTGAATTAGTAGAGCAATTACCATAGATAAACAATTACGTTTATGCTCTAGAAAGGTACGACACTGGAATCCAAACAGTAACATAATTTTCTCATTCTGATTTCCTATGTGTCTGGCCCATAAACATTTTAAGGTATCTCTTTTGTTCTTTACTTTCTGCAAAACTTGATTATCATTTTTGCTGGGGAGTCTCATGGGAGATTTTTTTTATTATTATTTTAATGCTTTTATAAAGTTCACATTTGGTTCCAAGCAGTAAGTCATTGCTACCTGGGCAGAGGTACTTGGAAAAAATGTCTTAGGAAAGGCTAGTGGAAATTCAATTGCACTTTCTGTATACTTATGGGGAGCAAAAAATCCCTTCTCATAAATAGAAATATTAAAATACAGAGCAGCCAAGGAGAATGACACCATCCAAGGTTGCTTGCACAGCCAGGAGACACTTGGGGCCCCAGACTGCAGCACAGCAGACTTACAAAAGGGGCCATCCTAGTCTTTGGAGAGAGAATATTTGATAGGGTGGGTACTAAAACAGAAAAGGTACATTACCTGGGTCCCAATTAACAGTATTCCATGGCCAATGGGACACAGAGCATGCCCATCTTGCTAACTCAGATTGGACGGGTAGAAACAACTAGGAAAAGACTGACCCTCGGGTAACCTGGTCTCAAGTCATGAAAGTCTATGGAGATTCTCAGTCATCCAGGTCATGGTTGTCCCAATGGTACTTTTTCAAGAGGCAAGTGGACTTTCTCTGTTTTTCTTTGAAGATGTTTCACTTCTCATCCAAGAAGCTTCTTCAGCTCTGACTGGATGGTAGGGAATGGAAAGATTTATACTCCTTGCAGACAAATGGTCATTTGCATTCTTTTAGAACAGGGGTGTCAAACTCAAGGCCCATGGGGTGCTTAAATCTGGCCCACGGGGCCAGCCTGGAAATAGCAAAGGACTGGCCCGTGGTGCCTCTGGCAGCCAAAATGGGGCACGGGGCGGGGGGCTGCAAGTGTCCCCCTGCCCCCATTTTCAGCCTGGATGGCCTCCTACAGCACTCTGCCAGCCAAAACAGGGCACAGGGGGCTGCATGAGGCCCCCCCCATGCCCTATTTTGTCCAGCAGGGTGCTGCAGGTGTCCATCCCATCTGCCGCCCTCTGGCCAGCCCGCAAAGAACTGTAATGATGATCTGGCCCTCAAAGAGATCCAGTCTGACACCCCTGTTTTAGAGAGTCGTTGAGGCCACTTGGAGGTTTATCTGTGTCCTCAGAGTCACCTGAGTAGTGCAAATGGGTATAGAGCCTTCTTGGAAATGGTGAAATGACTGTTTTGTAGACTGGAGATAGATGATGACATATCTCTCCCACTCTGTTGAGAGAAGGCTATTCAGTTTTGACATAGATGGCCTCTTTGATCCCTCTTTCAAATCAGCATCCTCACTGATCAAAATGTGGACTTTACTGTCTTCAAAAGAGTAAACTTTGTCTTTTAAAAGCAGATGGACTGCTGAATCTTTCCTGATGGGTTTGTTCTCCTATGCTATGCCACACATTTATGAAGTGGTTGTTTTGTTTCCCCAATGTACAGATCTGCACATATCTCACTTCGTAACACAATCTGTACATTGTCCATTAGCAATGAGGAAGAGGTGAAGTCCACACCTCCTCCTGATCCAAGGACACATAGAGCACAGAGGAGACAGGCACAATGCCGTTCAGCTAGAGTACTCATGAGAAGGCAACCTCACATCTCATGAAGGGCTGCACCAGCATTGCCTAGTTAAACCCACCCTGAGGACTTAATTGTTGCTGGAGCAACATGCCCAGTTCTGTGCCTTGTGTGTTCATGCCTTGTATCCTGGTCTGTTTGACTTCTTGGACTTCATGTGTGCCTGTTGGACTCGATTACCCAGTGACCCTTGTTCTATTGAGCTTGGAATCCGGATCTGCACAACGAGAGTGCTTTCCGAACACCGGTTTAGAGGTTTTAAATAAACACCCGTAGAAATCTTGCTGTACGTGTGGGGGAAGGGGGAGCTGGGCAGCAGAAGTCCAGACAAGAGATCATGAGGGCATGAATGACAGTGAGCAGGGTTTCCCAGTCCAGGAATGGGTAAAAGTGGTGTCCAACCCAAAGGTGTGTAAAGGCTCTTCTAGCCACAGCTGCTACTTGATGGGTTGGCAAAGTAGCAGTTGCATTGGAAAGCCAGCCTGCAATTTCTCAGGCAATTTCTGCAAATATACAACTTATAAAGCAGGTCTGAGCAGAAAAATGTTCACTGTCTAAACATTATTTGAAACAACACTCTGAGATTCTTATTTCCCAGAATGTTTCTTGAAAACATAGTGGGGGTGGGGGGGAGATGTAAGCAAGAGACATACACATACAGAATTTTAATGAGGCCACTGTAGCTTACTTTGCTTTCCAAACTTTTTAATGAAGTGATTTCAAAAACAGTCTGCTTTTAACAAATTTAAATGAGAGAAATAGTTAAAACTTATTTTGAAAGTGCTCACAGGACCTGAAAAAGAAAATGAACAGTCGCTAAACATTTTTTATTTTTCTTGTGAAAAATGTAATCCACTTTATTGTCCCCAAATGCTGAACCAGATTTGCATTCTATATGTCAGACAAACCCAAACAACGTTTAAGAAAACTTGCTGCCAGTTTTTCAAAATGTCTTATTCTGAAAAACAAAACCACTTATTATTGTACTTGTTAATAAATATATTGATTAGCATACACATTACCTTATGTATTTATCATTACTTTGGAAAACATACATGAATCTCGATCCGTGATGGTGAACCTATGGCACGGGTGCCACAGGTGGCACGTGGAGCCATATCGGAGGGCACCCGAGCTCAGCTCTGGCACACATGCGTGCACCAGCCAGCTGATTTTCGGGCCTTCTGGGCCCACCAGAAGTCAGGAAACACACTGTTTCCGGCCTCCGGAGGACCTCTGGGGGAGTGGGGAAGGCCGTTTTTGCCCTCCCCAGGCTCCTAGAAAGGCTGTCGAGCCTGGGGAGAGCAAAAAACGGGCCTACTGGGCCCACCATGCCATCACGTGACAAAAGCAGGGGGAGCATGGGGGGCGAGCATAGAATTATGGATGTGGGCACGCGTGCGTGTGACCGCACTGTGCTCCCTCCGCTTTTGGCACACGATGGCAAAAAGGTTAGCCATCACCGATCTAGATAAACAAACTTTATCCTGCCCACCTACCAGTTCGAAAGCATGCAAATGCAAGTAGATAAATGGGTACCACTTTGGTGGGAAGGTGACCACAGAAATATCTTCAGACAGTGCTGGCTCCCTCAGCTAAGAGACAGAAATGAGCACCCACCCCCTAGAGTCAGACATAACTGTTCGCCTTTACCTTTAAACAAAGTTTAGGTTCTGTTCTCTTCTTGTTTTCCCAAACTAATATCCTCAGCTCAGTTGAACTATAATCCCTAACACCCTAAGTATCAGATAGCAGTGATGGAAACTAGGAAATGGCTATATGGTTTGAATTATGATGATGATGATGAAGAGTGCAATTGTTCAACAGATTGGAGGACATGAATGTAAAGAAAATTCCCCTGCCCATAACACTAACCGCTATAGTCAGTGGAAAATAACAGATAAAAGACAAAGATGAGACTATTAGCATGAACTAATCAAACGTTTCTCTTTGCACTATGTTTTAGTGCTTCAAATTTACTATCATTATTCATAAATATTTGTTAATTTCATTTTTATGAATGAAAGAGGCTTTTATTACAATAACTGAATTGGTAAATCCTGTTTGGCTTTTGAGTAACCATCTGAAGAAAAAGAAAGATTTACTTCAGAGTAAGTGCACAAAGATTAGCCTTGTGTGTAAATGAAAAAATTTGTTACAAAACACTTTCTCTTAAATGAATTGTGTTGTTTTTCCATTTGGAAGAAGAGTAGTTCTTGCATGCTGATACATGTGCAGCCTATTCTGAAGCATATCATAGCTTGTGCCCTTGTTCATTCATGAAACTAAACTACCAGGTAGTTTGTTTGTTTTCATTTAGCATGAAATGGATATCTACTGATAAAGACTTGATATTATGATGAAGTAGCTCATTTCAACAAGCCATGTTTAGTGCTGGTTCAGAAAGATTTGTGAACACAACCAGTATTATCTTTGTGGCCATAATCCCAACTTCATCATTCTAGGATGCATAATTGCATAATTAATACCTCTTTCAACATCTGACCAACTCTCACTAATGTGTAACTTGTGTCAGGCACAAAAGTTCAGAACCACATCAGTGGTGGGTTGCTCCCGGTTCTGTCCGGTTCTATAGAACTGGTAGTAAAACTGGCAGGAGGCTCTGCCCACCTGCCACGACATCATCATGGGTCATCTGCACATGCGCAGAAGTGTGCGTGCTCCTGCTGTGAACCGGTAGTAAAGGTAAGTAGAACCCACCCCTGAACCACATGTAAAGTTCCAATTAAACTGATTTATTATTACTCATGCCTATGCATGGGAATCTACTCAATTAGGTGTTAGCACTATTTTGGTGCTAGATAAGGGCCAATGAAATTCAAGAAGACTTGGTCCATTTGTTGCTACATAGGAATTCTAGGTTGATCTTTCTTTTTATTCCACCACCCCGCACCCCCAAGTTTGGCCACCTCTTCTCCTACACTTGGTAGATAACAGATGAAATTATAATTGGCCGGTTTATGGGATTGCCCCATCCCAAATTGTTTTATGTGTATAGTCCACCAAACTATCAAGAACTCAAGATGGAATAACTGAGTCTTCCTTCACTCCCTTTTATCTCTGGACATTTCTTTCAGCTGAGAAATATTGACCCTTGTGGCTTCCATGGCCAAATGGAGCTGAGCCACTACATCATATTGTCTCTTTATCTATTATTCCATAGATAAAGTGCATATTTATGAAATAGTTTTGCACATGCAAAACTATTAATCTAGTGTGATTCCCTCATGTCTACACAAATTCAGGTTTCTACGCCCAGGGACCTGAATTCAGCAAAAAAGTGTAAGGTGACCTTGGCGGAAACATGCAAGAACTGTTACCTAGGCAAAGAGCTCTGGTGGCTCAACAGACTAGTAGTCTGTTATTAACATCTGCTGCTTGCAATTACTGCAAGTTCAAGTCCCACCAGGCTCAAGGTCGACTCAGCCT
>JANHZT010003086.1:132039-144299 GCA_032468215.1 Stegonotus admiraltiensis
CCAATGTGTAAGACAGAGCATTTGTTGGTTGAGATTTGGAGTTGCCAATTTTTTGACCATTCTGACACAAAGTCAAGATCTATGAGGAGGGAGAACTTAGGGTGTGGGCCAGGTGATATCATCCAAGCTGATAGGCAGTTATAAGGTAAAGCAAAATCTTCATGGATGGCGACTATATGAACACACCAACATCGTTTTCTTAGCAAAATGCAACATGGATTGCCTTTGCCTTCTTCCAGAATGGGATCCCATCCCCCACAACCCCATTTTTCAGTCTAGCCCACAGACCTGAGCTTCTCCCAAAATTCAACTCTGCTTAGCTTTGAAACTCTAGCTGAGATCATCCAGGTGTTACCATCCAGCAGGGCTATTTATAAACTTTTTCTCTGCTATTGGCTGGGAGGCTGTGACATCATGGAAAGTTAAAATGCCATCCAACTTCCTGCTATTAATCTTTCACGTAAGTGCAGGCACACAAACCTATAGAGGCAGATATGAACAGACAATGGTGTTTATCTTGGTGTCCAAAGATGCATTGCCTGCTGATTTTTGGAAGACAGCTTTGCTGTTATACGCACCTGGGAAGAGGACTGGACAGAGCTTTGAATCAGAAGCACAAAGGGACTATACAGCACCTGGGAGCAGGTGTGTGACCTAATGCTGCCAAAATAATAGGCACCTGATGATGGAATCATGCAAATGCCACCATGACAGACAGAGGCAAGCACGTGAGTGGCAGCATTTGCACGATTAGGTCATCAGACCCATCAGACCTTACTCTTTGCCTTTCCCCCACGTGGAGAGCTGCCTGCAACACTTGGCAGCAACTCCTGAAACCAAGTCTGACTTCTCTTTAGCAGGGATTGTGCTGCAGCTCTGGAGGGCAACCCTGAATGGAATAGAGCTGGAAGGGACCTTGGAAGTCTTCTAGTCCAACCCTCTGCTCAAGCAGAGGACCCTATCCAGGCCTGTCAAACTGGCGGCCCACAGGCTGGATGAGCAGGCCATGCCCACCCCGACTCTACAAAGGCAAAAAAGTTGCGATAGGTCACACGATGTGATTGAGTTTGACACCTGTGCCCTATACTATTTCAGAAAAGTGGTTATCCAGTCCAGTGGTGGGTTGCCCCTGGTTGGGACCGGTTTGCAAGAACCAGTAGTAAAACTGGCGGGAGGTCCCGCCCTCCGCCCCAGATGTTGTTATCAGTGGTCTGCGCATGCAATCCCGTTGCGAACTGTTGGTAAAGGTAAGTAGAACCCACCCCTGATCCAGTCTCTTCTTAAAGACCTCCAGTGATGAAGCGCCTACAACTTCTGAAGGCAAGCTTATTCCGTGGGTTAATTGTCCTCAGTGTTAGGAACTTTCTCCTTAATTTCAGGCTGCTTCTCTCCTTGAGTACTTTCCATCCAATTGTTTCTTGTCCTGCCTTCTGGCGCTTTGGAGAATAAGTCGTCCCCCTCTTCTTTGTGGCAGCCCCTCAAATACTGGAACACTGCTATCATGTCAAACTTAATCCTTCTTTTCTCTAGACTAGCCAAACCCAAATCCTGCAAAAAAAATGTTCTTCACATGTTTTTACTCTCCACCCTGGAACTTCCTGAAAAAAAAAATTACTGAAGACTTCCTTCCCCATTTCTTCCCTGGGAGACACGGAAGGAGACATGAGAAACTGTGAAACTATGGAGTGGAATGACCTAAGAGAGGACAGGACACTCACTTCCCCCAGGACATCTCCTGAAGGTTGGACTAGATCAGTGTTGGTGAACCTTTTTGGCACCAAATGCCAAAATGGGAGCGTGTGTGTGTGTGTGTGTGTGTGTGTGTGCGTGCCAGAAACCCAAAGAGCAGCCACCCAGTGCACATGTACGCGCCGGGCGGCTACTCTTCTAGTTTCCAGCACGTGCTAGCTGGTCTTTGAGCATGCATGCATGCCAGAAACTGGAAGACCAGGTGGCCTGTGCACATGCGTGTGCTGGAATCCGGAAGAGCAGCTACCTGGTGAGCGCATGTGCACTGGGTGGCTGTTCTTCCGGTTTCCAGGGCTCGCACTTGTGAAGACCAGCTGGCTGGCTCACTGGAACCCAGAAGAGCAACAGGCAACAGCTCACATGCCCGGAGAGATGGCTGTGCATGTAACTTCCGGCATGCATGCCATAGGTTCGCCATCACGGGACTAGATGATCTTCAAGGTACCAACTCCACACTTCTGGCTCTACAATTCTATCTCAAAGGAAAAAGGCAGCTGCTGACTGGAGCCATGTGAATACAGGTAGTCCTCAACTTGCAATCATGATGAGGACCAGAATTTCTGTTGCAAAGCAAAGCAAAGCAGTTGTTAAATGAGTTATACACCTGATTTTACGACCTTTCTGCCACAGTTAAGCAACTGTGAGCAGCTGCTAAGTGAACCCAGCTTCCCCATCGATTTTGCTTGTTGGGAGCCACCTGGGAATTTTGCAGATGGCAATCACATGACCCCCGAGATGCTTCAACCATCATAAAATGACATGCCGGTTGCCAAGCACCTGGATTCTGATCATGTGACTATCAGGCGGCTATGATGAATGTAAGTGCGAGGACTGGTTGCAGCAAGTCACTTTTTTTCAGGGCCCTTGTCATTTCAGTTGGTAAACCAATGGTTGTAAGTTGAGGACTCCCTCTGTTCCAAAGTACTTTTTAGCCTTTGAATTCAAAGCTCCACATAGTTCAGCAAGAGAAGAATTCAGGAGGGTTTTTTTGGGGGGTAGGGTGGGGAGTAGGTCCTGGCTAAGGGAAGATGCCATTTGAATTGCTTAAAGAAAAGGCATTAAGCATAGATAACACAGGTAAAGAGTTTCCATGTCAAATCACCAGATCTGCTCCCACTGGAATTGTTTATCCTTAACACCTGCAGGGCTGGTACAATTCAACCGGTGAAGCTTTTTTCCCCACGGGTGTGTTTATATATCCAGTGAAGCTTACATGCTGCATTCCTGCGTATTGTGCTTGGTTAATGTAAAGCCTCCCCGACGGCATCAAAAGAAAGGGATTAGAGCTTCCACGCTCCATCCGTGGCTCCATCTCAATGCTTTGACCTCTGATTTGGAGACCCAGAAGGCAGTGCCTCCGCAACTCTTTTTCTGACAGAGCCCTATCATCATCCTTTGTTGCATTGCTAGGTGCCCCCTCCCCACTACAGGCTGCTGGACACAGAATACTCTTGGCCGTTCTCTCCAGTGGCTTCCATGCTTGGCAGGACATGGCAAATCAAGTGAAAGGGTCTCAGATCCCTGAGCCTTCTGGCCTGTCACAATGGGTTTACATCTCCAGATTGCATTCTCTGTGTCAGCAAAAAACTCAACTCCGGGAATGCAGTTGTTGGTTTTGCTCTAGCCAGCTGTGTGAATGCCAGGTGGGAAAAGCTCAGAAGCAGGAGCACATGGATTTCTGCAAGCACCATTCGGAGGCACAGATACAAAGGCAAACAAAAGCCCTGTCAATCAAAGGTGCTGGGAGAAGCATTCTGGATAGCCAAAGAAGGGGGTTGTGGTACGAGCAGAAATGCTAGTCAATATTTTCTCTGGTGTCAGCCCTGCTGGGATTCTTTTCTATAATTCTGCCATTCGGAGCTCCTTGCCAGTTTGAGAGCTAATACAGAAGACCTCTCTTGCAGTGAGGTTCATACCCCACGGTGCACTGTGATTGCTAAATTCACCTATCACGCAAAGCTGCAAACTCCAGCGACTGCATTCATGCAATACCTGAGCCCAAATGAAGCACATTGCGTTTGGGGTTAGCATATTATATGTATGATCTTCCCAGTAAGGAACAGAAGATTCTTGGGAAGAGGTCAAAATGGTGGGAGTGACCCAGTGGTGAAATCCAAATTTTTTTACTACCGGTTCTGTGGGCATGGCTTGGTGAGCGTGGTGTGGCTTGGTGGATGTGGCAGGGGAAGGATACTGCAAAATCTCCATTCCCACCCCACTCCAGGGGAAGGATACTGCAAGATCTCCATTCCCTCCCCATTCCTGGGGGAAGGATATTGCAAAATCTCCTTTCCCACCCCACTCTGGAGCCAGCCAGAAGTGATATTTGCCAGTTCTCCGAACTGCTCAAAAGTTCTGCTACCGGTTCTCCAGAACCTGTCAGAACCTGCTGGATTTCATCCCTGCACCATACGGTTTGCTTATTTGTGGCTTGTGGTGAAGTAAACCCCCAGAGCTTATGTTTTCTAAATGGCCATTTATGGTTTTCCTCTTGAGGTGAGAATTTATAGGAAAAGGAAAATTTATAGGAAAAGTTTCTTGAGGTTAAAAACTGGGAGATGAGAGAATACCCATCTTGCTCAAACCACAGTCAGTGGCTTGAAAAGGATACTGGGTTTGCACACTTCTTTAATCACTTTCAGAAATTGCTTGTTAGCTGCTTTTCAGTTATTAGGAGCTTTGGGGTAGACAGGTTTTACTGCATAGGGTGAGCTTCCTTTAATCCTTAGCTATCGATGTTTTAAATACAAGTTTAAGGGCTTAAGGAAGTGTAGCATTTCCATTTGTACAAAGTACAGGCAAGTGATAGCTTGTGACTGGTTGACAGCAGAGAAAGTAAAAGACACCCAAAGGAATGTTAGCTTTTGCACTTCAAAGCAACTATGATAAGCAGAGACTCCAGGAAGGTGATAAAGGTCATTGAATGGTTGCTTATATCAGTATCTGAACTCCCCATGCCGCTCAAACCCCACCTTCCTCCCTTGGGAGTTTATTTATTATTTTTATTTTATTTTTATTTATTTATTTTTCAACAAGTACAAGGAAACAAGTAACAGGATAGACATAGACATGGAAACATGAAAATAATTGGCACAAATAAAAGGATATAAATAGGCAAAACATAGTCATAAACACATAGAATGATTACATATAAATGGGACAGGGATGATAAGTAGGACAGGGATGATAGGCATGCTGGTGTGCTTATGTACGTCCCCTTAGGGACCTCTTAAGAAACATGAAAGGTCCACGGTAGACAGTTTAAGGTAAAAGGTATGGGGAGTAGCGAGACTAACAACAGGATCAGGTAGAGTGTTCCAGACATTTACTACTCTATTGTAGAAGTTGCACCATGCTGGCTGGGGAATTCTGGGAGTCGAAGTCCACAACTCTTAAAGTTGCCATGTTTGGAGACCCCTGGCATAAAGTTTCCAACAACTCCAGAAGCATGCACAAAAAAAACCATGGAATCTGTGAAATGCTGCACATTAGTTGGTTAAGTTCTCTGCATTGAAGCAGATCTCTCTCTGGTTTAGTTTGCAAAAATTTGGATTCTTGCTGATTGTATTGGGTGCCTAAATAATGACAAACAATAGTAGTATTGCCTCTGGAAAATTAACTGTAATTCAACAATAGTTCTCTTTACTATCCAATATTGTAAGGTGAAATTGAGCTGATGCTGAATTAGAGACAGAAATTCAATGCCTTTTCAGGCCTGGCTTGTGTGTGTTAAAAGGCCAGCTATCTATATTGATATTTGTTTTAGGAGGAGTCCAGTGGTCAGTTACTGCACATTAATCCAATATTTATGTTAGGAGAAGATAAGGCCAAAGGGAGATCTCCATCACCACCTCCCTTCGTAAGCACTGTTCTTGTTAACTCTATATCAAGAGGAACTATGTAAAGTGGTACTTGGAAAGATATTGATATATTTCAAGAAACAGCTAAGGAATATAGTTCCTGCTGTGACTTCAGTTGAATGTTTACAGTTTTGCAATGATCCTTTCTTCACTCCGCCCCACTTTTCTTTCTTTTTTTTTCTTTTTTCTTTTGCTTCTTGTGGTTTACAAACTCCTCACAAAATAGAGGAAGGTATTACACAGACAAATGCATACCTGCCAATTGTGTGTGTGTGTGTGTGTCTTAAATTCACTGAGCCTGTAGTAATAAAGGAAGACGCTGTTGAAATTGAGCAAAGGGGTGTGAGGTGCAAGTGATAGAAGCAAGTGGATGAAACAAGCAGTTGCGGTTGGGTGTGAGCATTCCCTCTTCAGCTTTGGTTGCTCTGAGAGCAGAAATTGAGGAAGAAACTGTGGAAAACGACCTAATGGCCAGATAGGATAAAAAAATGAAAATCAAGTAGTCAAAATGGAGGCAGGAGAGGAAGACGGCCTTGTCGCTATAGCAACAAGCACAAGTGTTTCTACATACAGTATCTCTAAGGTGATTTCAAAGTTGTGTGGCAGCATTCTGTTTTTCACTGTGATCATCACATTTGTTTCCCAGCAGGAGTACTCAGAATCTTATTCTCAATTTTTTACCTGAGTTCACACATCATAGAACCAGCAATATGATTTCTTTATTTTAGGCATCGAACCCATAATGTGGTTCGTTTAAAAAAAGCATGGTTTAAAGATTCTTAGCTTAATTATAATCAAACACAGCTGTCCTCATTTAGGAGTGAATAGGAGATGAAAGTCTATTTATTCAAATGGACAAATTCCCATATACCTATATACTTCAAGGAAAAGATGACACAACAAATTATAAACAGTGTAACATTCTATTCAAAGTTCAGCTTCCTCAATTTGTCCACTTTTATTTGCCAACTACAACTGAAACTACCCTGAAGACCTACCTCTCCCATTATGCACAGATACATAAAACCTAACAAATGTATGTGCAAATGACACACTGCATGTATATGAATGTTCTCCCAGGAGATTAAACCTCCCAGGAGATTTTTTTTTTGGAAAAAAAAGGCAGCAACAGGATTAAAACATTGGGAACTACTATTTAAAATTAATTATGTATAAAACAAGATGTGCCATTGACATAATTCATTGATCCTCATAACTGATTGATACATTCACTGTCACACTGGTAAAGGAAGAATAGAGGACAGAGACACCAAAACTGGATGGAGATTGATGGCAACTGGATAGGAAAATAAAGAAGGGGTTTTGTTTCAGTGTAACAAGTACCTGTAGACACCTATTTAGGTGTAAATTTGCCAGGCAAACTGTTCTTCCCTAGCAACAGCTAACCTTCAGGTTAGTAGTTTTTCAGCAGTGAAATCTGTAGCCATTTGCACTTCTTCCTAATTCCTTTAGGTGAGTTCCTCCTATTTACTGTACCAAAGGTGCTTTTTCAAGAGCCAACTGGTCATTCTGGTTTCTCTTTGAAGACGTTTTGCTTCTTCTCCAAAAAGCTTCAGAAGCTGAAGAAGCTTCTTGGATGAGAAACGAAACATCTTTAAAGAAAAACCAGAATGGCCAGTTGGCTCTTTAAAAAAGCACCTTTGGGACAACCATGACCTGGATGACTGAGAATCTCCATAGACACTCCCAATTTACTGTTAATTATATGTGAAAAAACTCAGCTTTCTAAAGCAAATAACCTCCTCTGTAATTTCATTTATTTTTTAAAAAAATCTTCCTTTGATGCTACTTAGCATTATTTTCTCTTATTTTCACAGCTGCATTGCTATTATTCAACTGAGAGAAAACCAGCAGGCACATTTCCCATCAAATGACTGAGCCCTGAGTAAGCTAGCTGTTGTTAGGATGGCCAGCTGAAGCAGCATGGCACCCTTCCCTCTGCATAGTAACTTTAAAAAGTCAAATGCCTTTAATAGGAGGAGAGCTGTTTTAAGTGAGAAAACTTAAACCGCTTGGTCTAGTAGTTAAGGCACCAGGCTGGAAAGCAGGAGACCATGAGTTCAAGTCCTGCCTTAGCCATGAAAGCCAGATGGGTGACTTTGGGCCAGTCACTCTGTCTTAGCCCTGCCCATGTCACAGAGTTGTTGTTGTTTGGAAAAGAGGAGGAGAAAGGTGTTTGAATATATTTGCCATCTTGAGTTATTTGTAAAAATAATAAAGACAGGATACAAATAAATTAAATAAAAATAAAATAAAAAGTAGTTGAAATCATAGAACAGAAATATGATTTGGTTATTGATGGTGTTATTGTGGCCCACGATCAGAGAATAGCACTAACAAAAGCATTTTTATTTATATACTGCTTCACGGTGCTTTACAGCCCTCTCTAAGCAGTTTACAGAGACAGCATATTGCCCCCAACAATCCTCCTTATATCGACCTCAGAGGATGAAAGGCTGAGTCAACCTTGAGCCACTCAGAATTGGACTCCTGGAGTGAGCAGTGAGTTAGCCCTGCAGTACTGCATTCTAACCATTGTGCCACCACGGCTCAGAAGCCAAGAATTTGGTCGCTCTCTCGGAACCACAAAGACCTCCTCCTCCTCCTCCCCCCACCAGTGATTGGGAAATAAGTCAGCAGGAGACTTCGTAAGACCTACCTTTAAGGGCCAGAGCTAAATGAAGAATAAAAAGTACACTGGCAATTTAGTGTTGAGAACTCACAAAATAGGATTGACAATTGTCAGTTGTAACTCAATGGCCTGCCAGTGAGATGTTCAGTGATCCCCTGAAAGCAGTTGGCCTTCATGAACTTAGTATTGTCTCTTTTCAAATCTTTACTACAAGCACCTCATCCTCCTTGACAAAACAAGAAGAAATGCAGATTGTAGAATTATATCAGCTTCTGTTGTCTGCCCAGCTAGAAGTAATTACCATTCACTTTCACACTTACACAATATGATCCAATATGGTCCAGTTTCTGCTGGACTTTAACACTTGTCCAAATGTTTACTTTTGCTCTTTTGTAGGACAAGACCCTCCTTGTACAATATGTTTAGATGACTAATTGGCCTGAGGCCAATTTATGAAAGGAGCAAAAACGACCATATAGATCTATTCCCCACCCCGCGTCTCACTATCATCTTAGTGTAAGCAGTAGATTGTGTCCAGTCACGAAGTATATTTTGCTCATAAATTCCAGTTAGAGCTGCCAGAAATCACTTGATTCATCTGGATTATATGCTCCTCCTGGCTAATATCGCTGGTATTATAGGCAGTATTGCACATTTTATTAAACTGTTATTCTGGTAGAATAAATGTGTACTGTGTGTTTTATTTAGTCTCCTGAACAGACAGTCCTGCTTTGATATGCCTTTAAAGCAATGACATCTTGCTTTAGTAATATGATGCCAGATTTTCTTCTTTGCTTCTTTCCACAAGCTCCCAATCTTTTGGCTGTTCTTGGTCAAAGCCCTCAGCAAATCCTACCAGTTCATATTTTTCATCTAAGCAATTTAAAAGCCTTCCCTATTTTTTTTAATGTCAGCGCTCCTGTGTGTTAATAACTAACTATATAATGTAAAGTCAACAGTTAAAAATTTTCCCATCAGTTAACCTCCATGCCGGGAAATTATGTTGAAAGCTGTTTACTAAAGACAACATGAACATTATTGATTGGATCAGCCTATTTCAGAGGGATAATAGAGAATGAAGGTAGCCAAATAAAAATAAAAAATCAAAGTTTAGAATATGCATGTATACCCAGAGAGACAGAGACAGACAGACACACATTCTCTTTGCCTGTCAAGTAGTTGTATAAAATGCATACTGTACTTATTTTATATCCACTCGGCCACTCATTGTTAAGTCATTAAAATTTTTACCATGGATATTTGTCAGGTGCAATAGGCATGAAGTTTCAATTTAACAGATTTATTGATAAAATCCTATGCACAAGAATTTTCTCAAATAAAGATCAGCACCTGATTAGAGTGAGATAGGATCAAAGACAGTGAAAGGGGGTTGGTGGGTTGGTTTAGTTTGTTTGCAGCTATGTAATAATTCTAGGTTGAACCCTCTTTTCTTCCCTCTCCCTGCTTCTGGCAGTCCTTCTCCTATAATATTTTAATACTAAACTCAAGGGGTGATTACAATGTTATACAAAATGAATGAATGAATGAATGAATGGTGTTTCAACAATCCATCTTTCAATTTTCCTAATAATATGGATCCTAATATCTTCCTATTGTAAAGAATTGGGGAGTCAATATTTCATTTTCTCTTTGTGTTATCAGAATAGTATATAAAGCCCATCTTCCCTTAAGCTCTCAGAGCAGAGATATACTGATGTTATTATGTTTTCTCACGCTCCCACATATGAGGTTTACATGACTTCCACCACCAACTATGGGGGAATCTATATATCCAATTTCATACATTCTGTCAGGTATTTTTAGTCACATTGTCCATTAGGAAACACTATGTTACCAATCCAAGCCCACTTCTGGGAATTGAATTCGCAGATAGACCATTTCACTTTAGATCACTTTAGACAGTGCATTATGTTTAGAAGCTAAGTCCTGGTGTTCAATAGTTGTAAGAGGGGATATCTAAAAAGGAAAAGGAAAAACAACAGTTAAAAATATGAAGCATGCAAATAGTAATAATTTCTAAGCATCAATGTTCAGATCCCCTTCCCTATTTTTCCATATGATGTTTCACTCAAAAATTGCTTACACTGATTCAAGCTACATCAAAATGATCTACAACTGGATTGGAAAGCCATAAAAATATTTAGTTGAGATTAATTTTCTCTCATCCTCATATTGGCCACTGTTTTTAATTTCTGTGAGTAATCAAAACTCTTTATATTGCACAGATCTTGACATTAAATACTCTGCTATTCATTTTCAAAGCACACTCCTTTCTTTCTTATTTATTATTAAGCACCTCTTGCTTTATGTTACACAATTACACTACCCATATTTATGGAATCTGGGCATAATTTCTTCCTTTCATTTAAGAGAAAGAGTAGCTCAAAATTGGTCAAATAATTCTTTAGTTATATGTCTGTTAGGAATTGTTTAATATGGCTGGTTGAATACAGGACTGACTAGGGACACTTTTTTTTTAGCTTTTACTCCACAGTGTACCATTTAGTCATAGTTCCATTTGTTGTAGAATGTACATTTAGGTACCTGGCATTAGTAAGGCATTGGTGTTTGTAATATTGCTGATACATAATACCCAAAAGATTATAAAATTTGTTGCAATTATTTTTTTTCTTTTTCCCTTTCTTTCTTTCTTTCTTTCTTTCAGACTTTTTCCTTTTCTTTTCTTTCGGACTGCTTCCATATTTGCTACACACAGAACCTTCTTAGAGAACCTCCTTCTCCTCCTGAGAAAATTCCAATTCCATGAATTTATTGGATGACTCATCCTCTTACTGGTCCCAGCTTCTGCCAACCTAGCAGTTCAAAACCACGTAAAAAAAAATGCAAGTAGAAAAAATAGGGACAACCTTTGGTGGGAAGGTAACAGCGTTCCGTGCACCTCTGGCATTTAGTCATGCCGGCCACATGACCATGGAGACATCTTCGGACAGTGCTGGCTCTTCGGCTTTGAAACAGAGATAAGCACCGCCCCCTAGAGTTGGGAACAACTAGCACATATGTGCGAGGGGAACCTTTACACTCTACATATTTAATAATTCCACTTTCAATTTAATGTCAACCTCAAATTACAATTTGGTGGCAATTTTTAGAAGTATTCTACATCTTTATATATTTGTGTGAGAAAAGAATAGGTAATTAATCATGTAACTGGTAAATCATGTCTAGCTTTTTAAATAGTCCTTCAATCAAGACTCACAACAATAATTTGTTCCTTCACCCTACTGCATAATGGATGAAAATACTGGTAAGCATCATTTAAACTTTTCTTTGCAATCCAAAACCCAGGCAGTGTCCATTTTTTGGTCTTCCTGTTAATTTCCAAAATATATGTTTCAAAAGCATATGTGAGTCTACAAAATCAATAAGTGTTTCATAATAAAACTAGTATGTGACACATCTTCTGTCCAAAAAGGAAGCACTAAAGTCTCCTTAGTTTATACTGTGAACTCAAGATGCCTTTGGATCATCAATTGCTGATAATTCTATGAGCCTATTGATTTCTTTCTTTAAAAGACACCTAAAGTATCCAATAGAAACAAAGTGAGTTTTGCTGAGTTAATTATACTGTTTAGATTTATATAGTACAGAAAAAAATGGAGTTCCTTTGATGTTCATGAAATGTATACTTCAGTTTCTTATTCTACACCTTCCTATATTCTTGAACGCTTTAGTCCTGTTGCAAACACTACTTATACATGTATTTATGTATATATATATATACATATATATGTATATATGTATACACACACACACACACACACACACACACATACACATGTACTCAAGTTTTCGCGGGTGTGTGTATGTAAAAAGTTAAAATCTCGGATGTTTTCCCACGTCATTAAAAATCTATTAGTTGAAATACATAAAATCCTGGCTAAATCCCAGCTTAAAATCCTCTAAATTCCCAACAAAATACTTTGTAAGGTCTTTTGAAACTTTGGCTAGAATCCTAA
>JANHZT010003088.1:50732-66490 GCA_032468215.1 Stegonotus admiraltiensis
GAGGCTTTTTTTTAACTTTTAAAAGCATTTTTTCATCGGGAGATTGTAGAAAAAAATGATTTGAAAAGTAAAAAAAAAAGCCTCTGATGATCGTGCGGCTCAGCTGGGCATGGTGTGTGGGGGGGGGGCAGGGATTTTTGCTACCGGTTCTCCAAACCACCTGCCGCCATTGCTACCGGATCAGGTGATCCGGTCCAAACCGGGAGCATTTCACCCCTGCTCCAAGGGCATATCATTCCAAGGGACAGGACAAATGCAACTTAAGATGCAGCAGGAATGCATGTTCATACTGTGACACACCCATCGCTTTCTCGACTCCATTATTCCAGTCCAGCGGTAGTTTGCAAATGGTCTTCAAGGGCAGGCCCATGTAAACTACATTATAGTAGTTCAATCAAGATGTAACCAAGGCATGAGCAACTGCCTGAGTTTTGATGTCAAAACTGATTCAGATTCCACCACTGGAGTAATTTTTTTGGTTAATAGCCTGGGTACATAGGGTATAGAAAGCTTTCTCTTCCCTAGACAATTCTTTTTATGTATGTGGTGTACATCTCTCTGTTCTTTCTTCAATAATTCAGATAATACCAGATCTACCTCCTGAGAAGATATACTTCTCTCAGATATATCTTGTCAGGAGATAAGGGCTGGGATTCTTGATCTCCTTTTCTTGATCTGAATTAAGTTAGGTGAAGAAAAATGAGAACTGGAGAAGAAAGAGACAGAACTGTGTAAACTTATATAAAATCACACAGGATAATTTGTAGAAAAGATGAATTGATAAAGAACTTTTCAATCTACCAACTTGATACATAGTATAATATGTCTTAGTATAGTAGTGATAGCAGAACCTCCACTTACTGGGCCAGGACTTTGACAGCATCATTTGATTGGCTGGGAGTCAAGATGTATAATTGAAAATCAGCAGATCAAACCATAATCTTTTCCCCCCTACTCTTATTTTGCCTTCAGCCCTTTATAAAATACACATTACCTATGAGAGAGTGAGGAGGGGGTATCACAAAACTATCTTCAGGGCTCCTCTTAGAAGTATTATAGGCATCTGATAGATAACATTGTTCAGATTTACTCAGACATAGACTGGTCAGGTCTGGCTGAGTTGGCTAAGCCTTGCCTTGTTAGCTGGGAAATATTTGATCCTGTAATACCCGAGGAAGTGGAAATATTCCTTTGGGTTGTTAACCATCCACCTGTCTTTTTGATCCATTTCCCTCCTGGCTGGTTAAGACCTTCCAGTTGGTGACACATGATCAGGTCCATGCTATAGTGAATTCATCTTTGAATGAAGTTATAGTTCTGTCTGCCCTGAAGGCAGTAGTGGATTCAAGAAGCAATGGCTAGATTCATCAACATTTGTTGCAATGGGATTTAGGTTTAAAATTCAGAGGGCCCTGGAGAAAGCTGATTACCCAGATGCTTTTCAGTCTGCTTTCATGCCAGGCTATAGTGCAGAGAAATCATTGATTGCATTTGCTAATGATCTCTGATAGGATGAGTGTTTTGATCATCTGGGCTCAGTAAATGGCCTCTTGGAGCACAACACAAAGAAATGTCCTACCTTAATGGAATTGGTGAACAAAAACATAAAATAAATAACACCCAACATGGGGCTAAAGAGAAATACAGAACCTTTGATAGATGTCCTAAAACAAATGTCTGTGATGAGGAAATATGTGCAAAAAATAATTGTTTCAATTTAGAAGGACTGAACCTTCAAAAAATAGGTAGTGACAGACTTAAACCGCACTAACAAAAACAATAACAAAACAAATGGAATAAGCATAACCTCTAATTTATTTCAGACAATATTCTCAATCCTTAGTACCTGGGTCAATCCTTAACTCTTAAAAGAAAAATGAACTATGACATGATTATTCAGCACGCATCCTTTCATACTGTCAGTTATAATGAATTTTGTTCCTAACGGTGATCCATGAAATACATGCATGCTGTTAATGTAATGCATTTAATGTAATGCCAGGGGCAACATAATATTTAAGGATACTATCTTTGTTGGATTGGAAAATTGGAAAATATTTTATTCTCCCTACCTTGATCCCACCCCCTTTTTCAAAGAATTCATTCAAAAGTGAAAAAATATTTTGACAATTTCTTTTTCCAAAATCTGAATAAAACATGAGATACAGAACAAGTATGCTAAATCACTTGTGCTGATTTGGCTGTGATTGTGCATGCATATGCATACAGTATGTATGGAGAGAGAGAAAGGGAGGGAGAGGGGGACACACACACACAAACACACACAAACACACACACACACACCATGTTTCCCTGAAAATAAGACCCTGTCTTATATTTTTTGAACCCTGAAATAAGCGCTTGGCCTTATTTTCTGAGAGGGCTTATTTTCAGGGGGGCTTATTTTAGCGCATGCACTCAAAAGCCCAATTAGGCTTATTATCAGGGGAGGTCTTATTTTTGGGAGCCCCCCTAAAAATAAGCCCTTTCTGAAAATAATCTTGATAGTTTAGTTTGGTGGCAGATTTTAGTTTTTCTAGCAACACCTGTTCTGCAGAGCAGAACATTTGTGTCACAAATCTTACAATAATTTTATGTTAATGCTGACCTTTTCTTTCTTGAAAATGAATCTATTAAACATTCACAACCTGCTGTGTTGGTTGTAAATTCTCTAAGCAGATAAAGGACATGACAGGATACATATTAATTAAGAATATCATATCTTCTTGAGCTGGTGGTGCACTTAAAAAAATCTCAACACTTCTAATTTGTTAAAGAAAAAAAATATATAGAGGATCCTCAGAAATTTGTTGGTAAACTTAAATCTCCTAATATATTATTTCTGAAATTTAAAATGCATTAGATATGGAACAAAAGAACTTTAGACATGGCACATTTTTGATCTAAGAAAGAATTAGAGATCTTCATTTACTCATCTCTAACAGCTCTGCCTCTTGAAGAAGTAAATCTAACTATTAATCTAATCGAATGGTCAATTTTTGGAGTTTATGGGTATGGGTCACATTGGTTTTGAGGTTGTCACAGAAACCATATAGGAACAGATGTTTCATGGAAAACCCCAGTTTAAGCTTAGGCAGGTATCATTTTATTCTCTCGGGGTATTCTTCTGTTGTGTTTTCTATAAATAGTTTTATTTCTGAGACATTTTTGTTATTTATTTATTTTATATTCTCAGTATTAAGAGCATTCTGAAAATGAGACGTATGTTATACCTGCTTTTGCTACTGCTGCTATACTGAAACACATTACACACTCTGTGAGTTGGAATAGATTTTGTCAGTTCATATTTTCTACAGCCATGTGGAATTTAATATATCCTAATTAACTGGATTATTAATATTGTTGATATTATGTTTACACAGCTCTGTATCTTTCTCCTTGCTTACTCTCCCTTTTTTTCTGCTCTAGCTTCACTCTGACCAGGACAAAGGAGATGGATCTCTCAAGTACATCTTGTCAGGAGATGGGGCTGGCACTCTTTTTGTTATTGATGAGAGAACAGGAGACATTCATGCCACAAGAAGAATTGACAGAGAAGAGAAAGCTTACTACACCTTGCGTGCCCAGGCCATTAACCGAAGAACACTCCAGCCAGTGGAACCTGAATCAGAGTTTGTCATCAAAATCCATGACATCAATGACAATGAGCCAACATTTCCAGAAGAAGTTTATATAGCAAGTGTTCCTGAAATGTCAGTGGTTGGTAAGTATACCCTATAGAAATGGCAAAAGCATGAGTTTGTGGATCTTACTGTAAATTTAGATAGTTGGAATATAGGTTGGTTTACATTAAGAAGATTGTTTAAATTAAACAGGACCAGCAGGTTCTGCAAAAGTTATTTTATGTGGAGATCAAACTATATAATTTACTAAATAATTTGATAAACAGTTTTTTTTTCTCTTTTCGTTTTAAGACAGAAAGGAGCTGTGTGGGTTGCATGTTATAATATTTTCCTGTGTGGTGATGTTCATTTGGTGTAAAAAGGAATATCATTAACATCTTAACTTAGCCTTTTTACCAATAGCTTCAATAACAATAAGATTATGGCATAAACTGGCCATGGTGATCCCAAATTAGTGGCACACTGGGTGCCATACCAAAAAGCCTTGGATGGCATGTAGAAAACTTGTGCATTGACAAAATTTCCTTCTGTCAATTGCAAAGGCCACACTGCTTGGATCCATACATTTATTACAGCAATACATTATGACATCCTGGGTCCTTGGAAGAACTCAATGCATATAAGGCCAAAATTAAACTAACAGCTGTGACCTCACGTTGTTGTAAACCAATAATAGCAATAGCACTTAGACTTATATACTGCTTCACAGTGCTTTAGAATGTTCTCTAAGCTGTTTACAGAGTCATCATATTGCCCCCAACAATCTGAGTTCTCATTTTACTCACCTTGGAAGGATGGAAGGCTGAGTCAACCTTGAGCCTGGTGAGATTCAATCTGCCAGACTGCTGGCAGGCGGTGATCAGCAGAAGTAGCCTACAGTACTGCACTCGAACCACTGCATTACCGTGGCTCTTGATGATAGTGATAAGAATTAATAATAATATGAGGAATACTATATATTATTGAATGGTGCAGAGTCTCAGCAGTTAAGACGCTGGGCTTGTCAGCTGGAAAGTCAGCAGCCCATGTTCGAGACCCAAGTGCCACACAACAGGGTGAGCTCCTGTCTTCACCCCAACTCCTGCTAAGCTAGTAGTTCAAAAGCATGCAAATGTGAGTGGCTAAATAGATACCACTTTAGTGGGAAGATAATTATGTGATGTCATGCTGGCCAATAACCACAGAATGTCTTCAGACAGAGTTGACCCAATGACCTTGAAACAGAGATGAGCACTGCCCCCAATAATTGTCAATGACTACTGGAGTAAAATTCTCAGGAACCCCTTTTTTACTTTTATATTAGCACTGAGAAAGTTAGCATCATTCAATTTTAAAAGCCAGTTTTACTTGGAAGAGATTCCCTCTTGTGACAATATCTTTAACACCATCAAACAATATTTGCCTATCCCAGGTCCTTGATAGATGGGTAAAATACCAAATCCAGTTTAAACATCTTGCTGACAGTATGATGAACCATAATATGAGGAATTACCAATAGACAAAGATTGCTATCATTAAAAGTAGTGCCCACAAAAAAACCTGCACCTACAAAGAAGGATATGAATAAGGCTCTTGCAAGGATTAAAATAACAGTGGTGGAATTTGAGTATTGAAATTAGAAAACCACAAAAAAAGCACAATCATATTCAATCCCGAAGTGGAAGATCAGACTGGAGGCTATGATAAAAAAATTAAGATCAGATGCAAGTACTTAAAAAAAAACACATTAAAGAGCAAAAACTGAAGAATGTAAGGATCAAGAGAAGCCTAGTAAAACATTGGCAAAGCACCAGGAAATTAAAGAAGGTTGGAAATTATAAAGCAATAAATTATAGTAATAGCTAGGAATATTGAGCCCTATAAGGCCTGATTCATTTATTTTATGCAATATCAGCTGTTTCAGTCAGACCAGAGAAGACTCTAACAAAATATAAATGACAATAAATATTCTGAAAATTGATAATGGTGGTGGTGAGAAACAATCTAGTTTGGAAAGATCTGTGGGAAACTTTAAAAGACTATAATAAAAAAGTTGAATGAATGAAGAACACCAGGAAACTATAGGCCAATAACATGCTTGTTTACAATGTTTAAGTTATTTTCAAGCATAATAGCAGAAAATATGCAAGGTTATTTAGAAGAAAATAACAGCCTCTCAATAAAATTGAAAGGAGATATATGGAAAAGCAGAGGTACAAAAATCAGTTTGTGATAGATAAAATGTACATACAATCTGAATTGGTTATAAAAATGTGTTTGATTCATTACCACATAATTAGATCATCACATGTTTGGAAACAACTGTGAGTAAAAACGTTAGAATGCTTATAGAAAAAATAATAATGAATCAGTAGAAGACAGAATAGGTTGTTGAAAATGTAAAATATGGGCTTGTCAACATTAGGTGATTCATCTTTCATTATCACCTTTATTATTTGACATTGCTATGATCCTACTTTCAGTGATTTTGAAGAAAAAAAATCTTGACTGCCAAACAACAGAAAAATGCTAATAAAAATCTCAGATTTGCTTTATATGGATGAACTGAAGCTTTGTGGAAAATCAGAAATCAAAATCCAGCCATTGACAATTACTTCAATAATTTCTAATACCGATATAGCAATGGAATTTGTATGGGGAAAATGTACCTCAGTAGCAATGAAGAAGGACTATTGGAATTGAAATACAGAATGGCCAAACTCTCAAGAGCCATCAGGATGAAGCCTAAAAGTATCTTGGCATTTTACAGTTGGATTTAAAAAAAAAATGTACAAGTTAAAAATGTGATTAGTGAAAAATACATCCAAAGAATGAAAAAAGTGCTAAAGACAAAATTGAATGGTGGATACACCATCAAACCCGTCAATATCTGGGCCATATCTCTGATATGCTACACAACTGGAATTATTAACTGGACACAAGCAAAACTGTACAAAACAATAGAATTCATGATTATTCAGTATGCATGACATCCCTGTAGTGATATTTAGATTAAACTTAATCCACAAAAATGGAAGCCGAAGTTTACTTCAGATCAAATAAACTGTTAAAGAAAAGCATTCATTGGTTGATTATGTAAAAGATAGCTAAAACCAAGCATTGGTGCAATTACAAATTGGATGTTAATAATTGTACAGGAAACAAAAAGTGAATATCAAAATAATGTACTAAAACCCAAAACTGAATCTGGCAAGGTAAAAAGCATTATGTGGTCAATTTCTACAAACGATCAAAGGGAAAGTGGATAAAAGTAAAACTCTTGGTTTTAGCTGCATAAAAGCAAGCTATTCAAACTAGTGTAATCAAGGACAGATTTTTTAAAAAAAAATCAAAGTGTAAATTGTACAAAGAAGGAGAAATTGTAGATCATATACTTAGGTTGTGCATGAAGAGTGCACAAACTGATTATAAACAATGACACAACACAGCTGGAAAACTTAACTTTTAACTGGAACATGTGTAAAAATGATCACATGCCAGTAAAGAAAAACTGGTGAGAAGGTAGAGTTGAAAAAATAGTAGAAAATGGGCAGGTTAAAATTTGTTTGCTTGCTTGCTTGCTTGCTTGCTTGCTTGTTTGTTTGTTTGTTTGTTTGTTTATTTATTTATTTACTACAAAATTTATTTGCCAAGCATTTCATATCCAACAACTCTGGGTGGCTGGAAGCATGAAAAATACTGTGGAATTTCCAAATACAGACTGATAAAGTCTTGGCTCATAACATACCAGATCTGTGGTGTGTTTGAAAAGAGGAAAGCATGGATAATTGATGTGGCAATTACATATGCAATGTTAATACATACAACATCCTAGGTTCTTTGGAAGAACTCGATAGATATGAAGGCCAAGACCAACCAAAGAATTGACAGCTGTGATTGATCTTCTACACCAGAAGAAAGCCAGATTAAAATTTTGACTCCATTTGATTCTTAAATATTATTATCTGTAATCTGGCAGAAACCTTTCTGATTGCCAAGATTAGCAGGATATACATTTAAAAGATTTTGGGAGCCAATGATCTCTTGACAGAGAGATCTAGTCACAGTTTTTTTCCCCCCACCCAGACATATTAGATTGTTCTGGGCTTAAAATGACTCCACAACTACTTCAAAAGCTGAACAGACCATTTTTTTAAAAAAAATTGATTTATATGCCGCCCTTCTCCGGAGACTCAGGACAGTTTACAATGCATTAACCAATAGCCTATACTTTTGTATATTTTATACCAAGTCAGTTTATTGCCCCCACTAACCGGGTCCTCATTTTACCTACCTTTGAAAGGATGTAAGGCTGAGTCAACCTTGAGCCTGGTGAGAATTGAACTTGTAGTAATTGCAGGCAGCTGGAAGCTAAATGCTACCTTTTAACAGTAGCATTAGTCTGCTGCGCAACTCAGGCTCCTCCTTCTATGAACATAGAATATCCCATCTCAAGTTCAGAACAAATGTTTCAGGCTATAAATGGGCCCTTTTGAGCTTAAGATATTTCAGATTTCAAATGTTTTGCATTGTTTAGCCAAGATAATTTTATATTTACTCAGAATTTAGTCCTACTTCAACTTTAATTAGAAGGAACACCATCAACCCTAACATTATTTCATTACTTGTTTTCAACATCTTCAATTATCCTCTCATCCTCAAGAAACTCCACTAATTAGCATTTACTCTCATTGAAATCCTTTAGTTAAAAATGATAATGAGTAATTAATTAAACTTTAACCCTTCTGAAAGTAATTTAGTATTGAGCAATTAAGATTTGCTAGCCCTTGGGTGACCTTGTCTGGGATCAGAAGCTAAGAAGGTTCATATCTGGTTATGGATGGGAGATTTCCCAAGCTGTGACTGAGAAGTCACAAAGTATAACCTATAAAGGCTTAAAGTCACTTTTATATTCTTGCAAAGAAAATTGTATTAAGTCAGAGAAAGTCAATCTCAATGTGAAGGAGATTTTGCTTTAATTAAGATTTAATTACTGTTACTACATTACTATTGAACAGAAACTAATTAAGCAGGTAGAAGTCACTAGGAGAAATATCTGACATAAAATATACTGAAAAGCCTTATAAGCTCTGTTTAGTTTCTAAATAGCAATTTTATAAATTCACACACAATGCTATGAATATGTGTGTCTGTTATATGCCGTATATTTCAGAACTGAAAAATGGCAAAACTATTGAATGTAATACAATGACACAGAATTGTGGGGAGGGTCGGATTTATTTTATTTTTTTGGTCAAAAAGAAAATTATCTAAGAACAGCAATTCCAGACTAAGAAATTGATCTGAAAATAGCTGTGATTATAGAATGATTATAGAATGAATCACGCACATACACATATTATTCAGATTAAACCAAATAATAAAACACTGCTTTATAGCTATGCCTCATCATTCAGACAGAAGGTGAAAATGAATCAGGAAAGTTAGCAAAAGATAGGGAAAGAGCCTATGAGTATTCTGGCTTTATGCATGATGCAATATGTAACTAATAACCTCATCCTCTGTCAGAAATAATGTAGTTATTCCAACCTTTATTATGCGGTCTCCACTCTACTGTGGCTCAGGAGGAGATTCCTGTAACAATAATTGGTATTTTGTGTTTAGTTATAAAGTTGGATGGTGTTCTGAAATCTAATCTGTTAAATAAGGATTGGAATATTTTAACCAATATGGTCATATGACTGGCAGGACAACATATGTAAACTCAGAATAGAAGTTGCAAAACAAGTAAACTAGAATGCAGTCTTTAGAAATTCAATTCAAGTCAATTCAAGTTACTTTTTCAGTTCTGTTGTAACTTCAACTTCACTAAATGAACTGTTGTAAATCAAGGATTATCTGTAGTAAAATTCAAGCTGTACCATTTTACCCATCTTGGCTAAATCAGAAAAAAAATATGCATGGGGACTGAAATCTTAGGGGGAAATATTCCCTAGTTCTATAAATCAGACAATCAGACTTTGAATTAAGATTGTAGAGGAATTCAGACATTCTGTATTTATGAGATGCTGTGTCTCTGTGTGTATTATTTCTACTTTTATTATTATCTCTGTATAAACTTTCTTCGGCTTCTTTCAGTTTGTAAACTTTCACATAATTCTTTTGACTAGACATATACGTGGTGTAATGTGTTACAGAAGAGAAAGAAAGGAAATTGCCAAATATATCCACAGGGCTTTATTGTAGATTAGTAACTTGAAACTGCTTATTTCCACACCTAAATCCATCACTTACTCCATGCTTTTAAATATCCTTTTATATTTCTGAAGTGCAAACTTCCTTCCAACTTCTTCTAATTCTTTAATCTCAGCTTTGATGATAAATTCTCAAATCTTGCTATTAATCAACTTGTACTTTATTCCCTGTCCATATTTCAGTTTGAAGTGGAACATCATTAATAATAGAGGTCTGGCTACTTCCTGCCCTGTTTATTGGAAAAGATGAGGGGAGATGTCTGTGCTTGTGTTTCTTTTTCCTTTTACACACCTATTAAAGAAAAGATGTATTATTTTCTCACTGTTGTCCCCATTTTATTAGATTGCATAAAGAACTGGCAATCATTACCTAATGCTGTTCAAGGCAAACATGTTTAGTCTCTCCTAAAAAAGGCATAGATTTCTCCTATTTTACCATTCTCCAGTATGATTTTAAAAGAAGGGGGATAGGATTTTGTTGGTGGGTTAAAAAGAATAGGGGGGGAATGTAAACTGTTCCCACTATAATTATAAAGCTGAAAAGTACTGTACATGAAAGATTATAAGGAAAAAAGTTATTGAATGAACGGATGGATGGATAGATCAATCAGAATAGTGCTGGGAGGTCCTTTGGAGGTCTTCTTGTCCAATTCCTTGCTCAAGCAGAAGACCCTATAACCATAATGGTGAACTTATGGCACGCGTGCCAGAAGTGGCACACAGAACACTCTCTGTGGACACGTGCACCTTCACCAGCTGCTTTTCCAGGTTCTGGCGCTCCAGCACGCGCTCCAGTATTGGCACTCAGTGCTGAAAAGGTTAACCATCACTCCACTATACCATTTCACACAAGTGACTGTCCAGACTTAGGAGAGCACAAAAACATGAAGAATCATTTGTAGAATGGAACACTGCTCTGGGAAATTGTGTTCCCTCCTTACATAGTTGAATTCACCTTGGATTTAAGGAGAGGTTGCTGCTCACAAACAAGTAGAACCAGAAAACAAGAAAAACACAAGAAACACAATGTCAATGGATCTGCTTGATGAGAGGAGACCAGTGGTGGGTTGCTACTAGTTCACCCTGGTTCAGGTGAACCGGTAGTAGCGGTGGTGGGAGGCTCCGCCCACCTGCCCAGACATCATCAAATATGCTCTGCATGAGCGAACCAATAGCAAAGGTAAGTAAAACCCACCACTGGAGGAGACCTTTCCCACAAATAACTAACAAATAACTAGCACTGTTTCAAGCAGCCAGGAATTGCTTGTTCATTCACTCAGAGTAACTGTGACTGGTAACACAAATGAAAATGTGTCAATGACATGGCATCCTAATGCTATATCTGGAGGACAAAAGGCCTGTTAAAAAAGATTCATTTTGCTTTTATATAAGAAAAGAAGACACACATTTTATATCTTGGTTTTCTTTGTTTATGTATATTCTAAGGGATTTCACAAGAATTTCACTGTTCATAAGATCCTACAGCACCAGCTGTTTAACTTTCCCTCACTCGCTCATTACTCCCTAAGTAGTATATATGTCCTAAATATAAATCCGTTGTGTACAAAACAATCAGTGATTATTCCAAAAGTCGTTAGCAGATTAAAAGATCTAGAAGCTCTGGTTTAAGCCTTAGTTTTCAAAGCCCCCTCCTCAGTAACATTTTTTTTCTCCTGCAGCAACGATTTTCACTGTTTGTGTGTGCATATGCACATTTACACATCTCTTTCTGAGTCTGTGGGTTAGGGGTTGTTGGTTTTTTGTTTTTGTTTTTGTTTTTCATTTTAATCAGACTAAGACAAATTTCCTAGATCTTCTATTCTATCCATGGTTGCTACTTCACAATATTCATTCCATTTCTGCCTCCTAGCTTACTTGTTCTATGGCTTTATCTACCAAATGTTACAACCTTGGGTTTTCAGGATTTAATAGCTCATCCTTTGAATTACTCCAGCTATGATTTTCTCAGTATTGCTGATTGCTGACATCCTTCCTTGTTAAGCTTTCAGCTTTTAATCTTTTCTGCCTCCTGTCTCAGAAATATCAGGGCAAAATTTGCACAGGTATGATCTCTCTCTGGCTCCACAGGCATTCTGCAGTTACCCTACTAACATTTGGAGCCAGCTCTCCTTTGTCTTTATCTTCAGGAGCAAAGCACGATATCTTAGCAGCTTTCATTTCCTTTCTCTCTAGGCCTTCTCACTGATTCCATCATTAGTTTGATGTGCCATCTTTTTCACCACTAGATCCGTTATACTGCTGAAGAAAGCATCCTTCATCTTACCATCATTTATCCTAGTGGTCTTATTGCATAATACTGTTACTATAGTTTCTTCATCATACGAAGTGTGTGTGTGTGTGTGTCTGTCTGTCTGTCTGTCTGTCTATATACTATAGATATTATTGCATGAAGTGTAAATCAGCAAAAATGTTTTGGTATGGGAATAATGAAATTGAGAGAGCATCCCAGAATGGCAAAACTATACATAATCATAAAATAGTTCACTTGTATTTTGGCTGCTAAGATAAAGACATGAACTTGGGAAATACAGGACATACTACATCATAGATTAGATTAGATTAGATTAGATTAGATTAGATTAGACTAGACTAGACTAGACTAGACTAGACTAGACTAGATTAGATATGGATGGATAGATAGATGATAGATAGATAGATAGATAGATAGATAGATAGATAGATAGATAGATGATAGATAGATAGACAGAGAGATAGATGATAGACAGACAGACAGACAGATAGATAATCTTGCTTTTATTGTCTCAAAGATGCTTTTTCAAAAAGCAACTGGACTTTGTATTTTTCCTTGAGGAAGACATTCTCATCCAAGAAGCGTCTTCAGTTTTTGTTTTTATTTTTTCCCTTGAGGAAGACATTTTGCTTCTCATTCGAGAAGCTTCTTCAGAACTGAAGAAACTTCTTGGATGAGAAGCAAAACTTCCTCAAAAGCAAAGCCCAGTTGCCTTTTGAAAATATACTTTTGAGACAATCATGACCTGGATGACTGAGAATCTCCATAGACAATCTTTTTTTCTAGTTATAAAACAATACTACCAGAGGTATTTGACATTTAATAATATTTTACTAACATTTTATTCATTTGATAAATTTACATCTTAACTTTTTTCTCAGAACTTAAGGCAGAATAAACAATACTCTTTCCTCACAACCATCAACCTTAGAGGTGGTTTGTCCTAAGTGACAGGATAACCTAAAACCATTCATTAAGCTTTTATATCCAAGTATAGACTCAATTATGAATCTTCTTGGGCCTAGCTCCTAATATAACCACTGTTCTGTGGTGGAATGTGGTCTGGATTCCCAGGGGGGAGTGGATTTCAAAGGAATAAGGCAGCAAAGTTCAGAGAGGCTTAGTTAGGAGGAACAAGGAAAATCAGACCCTTCCTAGAAGTTCTCAATCATACAGTTTAATGATGAGAGTAATTTCCTTTAGTTGGGCAAGATTCTACCTATTCTATCTATAGGTGAGGAACAATAAAGGAAACTGCTTAGAAGTAACTCTGTGTATCTTTCTTGGTTTTTGGAGCCTGATATTTTCACACTGGCCATACTAACTCACTAAATCCTGTCTGTGTCTACTATAATGTTCCTCGCCACTCCCAAAAGTTAATTTACATTTTTTTTAAAAAAAAGCCTTTTAGTGGGAATCAAAGCACATATTTAACAATGTCACATAATAAAAGATTACATCTGAGTCTCGCACACATAGATTCTAACTTCAAATGACTCAAGTAAGGAAAACAAATTGTGTACTTTAGCCCTTAGTGGGACTTAGATATATGTACCTAGAACAGTGGAAGATTTTTTTCTCACATTCAAGCAGTGGTGGGATTCAGCCGGTTCGCACCACTTTGGGAGAACCGGGTGTTAACTTTCTGAGCAGTTTGGCAAACTGGTTGTTGAAAGAAATCATTAGGGCAGAGAACCGGTTGTTAAATTACTTGAATCCCACCACTGCATTCAAGGGTCACAAAAGTTTGAAGATAGATAATGTAAATAACTCTCACAGGGTTTTCTAAATTTCAAGAAAGAAGGAAAGGGAAACCTATTGAATCTTGCTTTTCTTGGAGTAATATTACTTCAATCGCTCAATCAATCAATTAGAATTGAGTTGGAAGGGACTTTGGAGGTCTTCTAGTCCAACCCCTTGCTCAAGCAGGAGACCATATACAATTTCAGATTTGCTGTCCAGTCTTTTCTTAAAAACTCCAGTGATGAAGCACCTACAATTTCTGAAGAAAATATGTTCCACTGGTTAATTGTTCTTCCTAACAGAAGAACCAATTAACTAG
The DNA here is from genome assembly GCA_032468215.1 of Stegonotus admiraltiensis. Lineage (NCBI taxonomy): Eukaryota > Metazoa > Chordata > Lepidosauria > Squamata > Colubridae > Stegonotus > Stegonotus admiraltiensis. The sequence goes on from JANHZT010003088.1 coordinate 64,905, forward strand.
TGGAACTCAATATTATATACAGTATTATACAAAAGAATGATAGTTTCTTAAAAGATGGTTCCTTGATGAGTTTAGATAAAGCTCAGCTGAAAAAAAAAAGGAATGGAATGGAAAATAGTACTACATAGTTTGGAAATACCTTCTGAAATTCTTGAATGCTTTGCATAGAGGCTGAGAGTTTTACAATGCAATGCACATGAGTATACCACTGACAGGGATAAAAGCATGGCTGGCAGGCAAAAATGAAATAATTCTCTAGAAAGGTAAGTATAATATGCAGAAATATAACAAGCAGGGTACTGCTGGAAGGCTGAGTCAGGAGTTTCACTTAAATTTAACTCAGAGGTCTTTGAAGGCTGTGCAGTTTCTAAAACAGCTAAGGATAGAGATGAAATAGAAAGGAAAGCTCTTAATGTATTCAAATTGATCAGCATGGATTAGTCTTCCAAGTGATTAGCATGGGGAAAGGGAAGGCAAGAAAGCTACAGGGGAGAATTCACTGTGCCTTTAAAACTGACCAAATTATTCCTTACAATTTTATTAAACGGTTGAAACCCATCTCCTGCTTTAATTATCAGACATTTATCTCTGATGGATTAAATTGTGCCTTCCTGGTGTGCCTTTATCAAATGTGTGGGTGTGGTGTATGTAAAGATTTTCCAGGACTTTTTTTCCATTGTTACTAAATTGCAAGAGTTTAAGAAATGAATAGACAAGGTTTGCACAAGATTTAATGATGGCAACCAGCTCTGGCTAGTTTTTGTCTTTCAAAAAGATGTATGCCAGCATAGGAAAGAAAAGAGATACAAAGGTTCCCCATTCTTGCTTAATTTCCCTCCAGGATTGCTAGCAAGTTTCTTCTATATATTTAAACTCGTTTGACTTATTCACAAAATAATCCAGGAGAAATAACTCCTATGGCTATATGTACGCCTCAAACACCTTCAATTCACTACCACTGCACTGCTTGTATGAGATGCCTCCTTGAATAACATTTCTGAAGAAGTTTTCTCCGCTATTATTCCTTATCTTTTAAAACAGAGATGAACAGCCATTCAGTAGTAGGAAAGATGGAATGTAGAATTAGAAGCTTGCAAGCTTTTAAGGCCTTTCCTCACTAGTGATTTATGGCATGGTGTTAATATAATCTCCCAGCCATCTTTGAAATGATACACCCTCTGTTCTCATGTCTGTTATTTGGTAATTACAGAAAATGCTAGTATAGAAACCCTTTCGAAAGTACATAACAAGTTCAGAGCCAGGGGCTGCCAATATCTCTTCAAGGAACATAGATACTTTATGTGTACGTTGGCATTACATTCCCTGACATTTTTTAAAAGGCTTTAGATAAGTATGTGTCTGTGCTTTTATCACCCAAGTGTATGTACATCAAGAACCAATAATACATATTATTTTACATAATATATGTATATATATATATATGTAATATATGTATATGCTAGCACTTAGCTGCCAGCTGCCTACAATTAGTGCAAGTTTGAATCTCATCAGGCTCAAGGTTGACTCAGCCTTCCATCCTTTCGAGGTAGGTAAATTGAGGACCCAGATTGTGGGGGCAATAAGCC
>JANHZT010003088.1:83302-94540 GCA_032468215.1 Stegonotus admiraltiensis
TTTCCAGTACTAAATATGAAAGAGACAGTTATTTAATTTATTATATCAAATAGCACAGCTCTAATATTAAGTTTAAATATAAAATCCTCAATGAATAGTTACATAATAATTTCACATCAGCTCCATGTCTTGAATTTCTTTAAAGTGCATTTGATGAGATTATTTAACACAACAGCTTTATTGCTATCTTACTTGACAATATAGTAAAACTTCAGTTTAATTGATCATTTCTGGAGAAAAGGTATCCATAAAAAGGTATCAGAATGCCCAAATCTACATAATTGACCTAATTTATGTCAAGTGTGTAATTATAATCACATTAGTCAATTTTATCAATTGTCTGGAGAGAGGGTTTAGAATTAATGAACTTGGCCATTATTTTCAAGGGTGAAGTATGACATAAATGTTTATGCAAAGTCTTTAAATAGAGTTCCTTTAAATCAAAATTTCATTGACATAATCCAACAACTGTGATTTAGTAATGAAAGCTGATTGGCTCTGCCAAAACTTTAGCTCTCTAAAGATGTGCTTTTGCTTCCATAATGTCAACAACTGTCCAGACATTTTGTATAGTTGTAGAATAACAAAGGGTAGTTCAGCATCAGTTAATGAAATACATGGATAAATTAAAGAAAAGCTGGACAAATCAGTACATGCAAAACTGAAAAAAACTGAGCTTGTATCATTCCAAAGGCAGCTTATGACAGGATTAAACCAAAATATGAAGTCGAGCACTACTCATAAATCCATGTTAGTATAATATTTTTGTTAATTTGGAAGCCCTTCATATAAATGTTCCCAATCCCCATGAGGATATCCTTTCATAATCTAAAGATTATGACAACCATTATTGGAGATGGGCAAACAACCGTTACTGGAAATGGGCAAAATAACTGTCCATCTAGTTTGTTAGATCTTCTATTGAAAAAAAGGAAGATGAAATAAAAATAAGCAACGTAGTTTAAGAACGATACGTTTAGATATTTCTGCATACTTCACAATTGCCAGAGATTTAAACATTTATGTTGTCAGGAAACATCTGAAAACATTAGTGTCAGTTCCAGTGCATTTTTCTGTGTAATCTCAGAACAGATTCTTAGAACTATGGTAAGATTTAAACTTTTACAAAATACTGTGTAGGTGAAGAATGAACTAGAAATAGTGATCACACTGAAAGGCAAAGCTCCCTATGCATTTTACACAATTTGCAGTGATAATAGGTGTGTTTCAGAATAGGAGCCATAGGATTTCATTAGATATTTATAATTATTATATTTTTTAACCAACAGAGGTAATAGGTCTAATAAAGGTAAATTACTGTATTTATCAGAGGGGAGCAAAAGTTACTATTTGCCAATTAAATTACAATAAATGATTATTATGCTTCCTGCCAAAACTGTCTTTTTAGTGGAATAGAACAGCACTTGATGCAACAAAACTGTTCTTAGGAAAAGGAGAGATTAAATATAAGCTCTCTGGAACAATGATTATATATATTTAGGTTAGCACCATGTATCTTTTCAACATTAGCAAATCATATAGAAATTACCTTTTATGCTGATAGACTTCATTGCTACCTTGTGTTTCTCAGTTAAGAGGCATTGAAAAGGCTGCCTGCATGCTGTTGCTGATATGAATATTCTCTATGTGTTACTGGAAATGTATTAAAGAAATGTATAAAAGAGAAAGTTCTCAGTAAAAAAGGCACATGGACTATAGCACTTCAGGTCATACAGAATCAACTTTTAAATTTTGCTCCATCTGCTAGCATCACAGATGCTTTAACACATTGCATCCAGCTATGAATTCCTTTGACAACACTGTCTATGAAATGAAGCAATGGAAAATCCGTGGTATTGTGACCATCTATTGAATGCCACTAATTATGAGCGAACAGCAGGAAGATTTTTGGTGTGGAGCAAACATATGTTTGCTGTCACATCTAGTTCCATCCATTGCAGCTTAAACTTTAGTATCCAATCTAAACTTTAGATTGGATACAAACATCTTCATATTCAGTCTGATTGACCGAACTGTCAGTTCTAAATGTGTTTAGGTCTAGAAATGCCAGTTATCTCTGATTAATTTTTATTGTCCAAACTGTAATATTGTTGCTGTTCTAATTATTGCATCTTGAGTTAAACAACTTCATGAACTGTTGCTTTCCTAAGATCTCAGTATTTGACAAGAAGGCAACACATGGGGGTGGGGCGGGGGGGGGCAGGTGTTGAAATCATCAAGATGGTCAACATTATGCCATGATGCAAGCATATTGAATATTTAGGCATCGTTGCCACTCATATAAAGGGTGAGAGATTTGCGTCTCAATACTATCTATCTCTTGCTGATTTTAATGCTTTTTAAAAGCTGCTGACAACTATGTCACTACTCTCCATTAGAATAACTTGCAGTCACCAAGTTTATATGTGGTGTATATGTACATCTCAACATAAAGTTCTTTTTCTTCCTACCAATTGTTAGGTTTTCCTTGGATCGTCACACTGATCTTGATAGAATTTTCAACATACATTCAGGAAATGGATCTATCTATACTTCTAAAATGCTTGACCGAGAAATATCACAGTGGCACAACCTTAGTGTAATAGCAGCAGAAATCAGTAAGTTCATTACTATCAGTGTATATATTTTATTTATTGTGCCTAGTGAAATGTATCTTAGCTATTTAACACAGGTGGTCCTCAACTTTCCGAGCACAATTGAGCCCAAAATTTCTGTTGCTAAGCAAAACATCCATTAAGTGAATTGTGCCCCCATTTTATGACCTTTCTGGGCGCAGTTGTTAAGTGAATCACTGCATTGCACTTGTTAAATTAGTACCATGATTGTTAAGTGAATCTGGCTTCCCCATTAACTTTGCTTGCCAGAAGTTTGCAAAGGGGACCCTGAAACCATCCTAAATTTAAGTCAGTTGCCAAGCATCTAAATGTAAATGATGTAGGGGATGCTACAATGGTCATAAGTGTGAAAAATGGTCATAAGTCACTTTTTTCAATACTGTTGTAGCTTCAAACTGTCACTAATGGCTTCTTCCCATCTTTCCAAGTCTCAAAAAAACTGTTTCCATCTAATTTGTTATGCTTCTTTGTTTGACTTCTTGCTCTGTTTTAAACTGCCAGACTTGAAAATAGTAGATTTAAAATTTTGGACTAAGTGAATGGTTGTAAGTCAAGGGCCCTATACGTTTCTGTTGTCCTCCAGCAAAAGATATGTGTGACAGTCTAGCCTTCCCTAATTCAACACAATTCAAATATGTGAATTGTAAATTCAATGCACACTTCTCTGGATAGCCATGTAGCCATGATGTCATACAAAAACAAGAAAAGCTATTAGAAAATAAGTTTTCTTTTCTTTTGGAAATGTTAACTTCTGAATCATCTCCATTTGTAATTCTACAATTGCATGGCTACAATTTTATTAGGAAGGGATTTTACTCAGCACTATAGTAGTAAGGAGAATTGCATCACACTGAATATAGTGTTTCTTTATCAAAATGGCTATTTTGTGGGCTGTGAAATCATTAGAACTTTTCCCTGTTTAAGGCTATTTTGATATGTGATATCAAAGGTTGTGCTGGTTGGTGATGCAGAGAGGAATTTGGAAACTAGCAACTTTGGATAGACTGACAAGGGAAATTAAACAAGAATATAGTTGTGTTCTTATCCAATTGCCCTTTATTAAATTAATTAAAATAAAATAAAAATAATATCCGAATCAGATATGTCCTGGAATAACTTATAATAATGTCATTCTAAGAAATCTATACTATCAAATATACACTTTTACTTGAAATTAGAAGAAGCAAATTGTCCTTTATGCTTCTTCCAATCTTTCCAAGTCTCAAAAGAAACTGTTTCCTTCTAATTTGTTAATTTTCTTTGTTTGACTTCATGTTTTGTTTTAAACTGCCAGAAACTTGAAAATAGTAGATTTAAAATTTTGGCTCTATCCATTCATTTGAGATCAATACCATTATTTTTCTTCCAGCTGAAAAAAAGAAAAACCCACCCAATCTCTGGTCACTAAACTGTTTTCCACCACTACTTTACATTTGTTATTTATTTGAAAGGGCATAGAAAATAAGCAGTAAGTTTGGTGCCTTCTGTCCATAACAGAACACAAACTGGGTGCAAAGAGATTGCCAGAAATGTCTTCAGATTGAAAATGTGTTTATCCTTCAAAGAAATCATTAAAGTAAAATGCAGTATATTTGTGAACATTCTGGTTCAGGACTGCAAATCCATTTTTAAATAAAATTGCCTATTTCTCCTGCTTTGACAGACAATCCCAAAGAGATGACCCGTGTTTCTGTGTACGTACGAATATTGGATGTGAATGACAATGCACCACAATTTGCTGTATTCTATGACACTTTTGTGTGTGAAAATGCAAGAGCAGGACAAGTAAGTCAATTATACACATGCGTCAAACTTTCTAGTTTTGTTTTAGGAACAGGAAAAATGAAATATTTCATCTAACAATAATTTGGAAATACAACATGAAAGTGGAAAAATGGCTGTCAACAAATCAGAATCCAGTTGTGTATAGATGTGCTTTCTAGCAATGCCAACACCACCTTTTTGTATCCTCACCAAACACTTAGTGTTCTTCAAACTTCCCCCCACACTCAACTCCTTTTTGTTTGGTTCTTTTTTCCCAGAAATACAATAATTTTGTATGGTATCTTTGTGGAAGAAAGGTATGCTATAAACTATTTCTTGAAATCAGTTTGTGTGTGTGTGTGTGTGTGTGTGTGTATGATTTTGTTTTGTCATTGCACAGCTCAGTCTTTCAGTTGATATGGATCAAAACATCACTGACAGCATTTCCTTCTGCAAATGTTATTTTTATCTCAATCAGCTTGTTGTTGACAAATGTCACAAAAGAATAAAAAGTTGTTAGTTTCAAAAAAAAAAGAGCATATGTTTTCCTTTACCTACAGAAGGGTATAGAATACCGAACACCAATCAAGAATAGTTTTGATATAATTGAGAAAAGCAAAGCACCAAGCATTAAGGCTCAGTGAAACTTAGAATTCTATCAGAAATTTCCTTTTGAGACAAGGGAAAAGCAATTGTTTTAACAGTAAAAACTGCCCGTTTCCCTTAATTCAGGGATGAAATGCTACCAATTCGGGCCAGTTTACCATAACCAGTAGTAAAATTGCTACTGGTTCGCTGAACCAGTAGTAAAAAAAAATGTAAAAAAAAAAAGGTTTCCCTGCAGGGACTGGGGAACTCTGGGAATTGGAGTCCACACATCTTAAAGTAGCTGAGGTTGAGAAACCCAATATTAAAGAGTCCAAATATGCGTGTAAAGCAGGAGTGAAATCCAGCAGTTTCTGAGAACCAGCAAATGCCACCTCTGACTGGCCCCAGACCGCGGTGGGAATGGAGATTTTGCAGGATCCTTCCCCTGTAGTGGGGTGGGAATGGAGATTTTGCAGGATTCTTCCCTTGGAGTGGGGTGGAATGGAGATTTTGCAATATCCTTCCCCTGAAGTAGGGTGGAAATGGAGATTTTGCAGGATTCTTCCCCTGGAGTGGGGTGGGAATGGAGATTTTGCAGGATCCTTCCCCTGGAGTAGGGTGGGAATGGAGATTTTGAAATATCCTTCCCCTGGAGTGGGGTGGGAATGGAGATTTTGCAGGATCCTTCCCATGCCATGCCCACCAAGCCACACCAAGCCCACCAAGCCACACCACACCAACCAAGCCACACCACACCACGCCCACCAAGCCACGCCCATAGAACCGGTGGGGGGGAAAAATTGGATTTCACCACTGCCTTAATTCCAATGTGTGGGCAAAGTTATGAGGACAAAGCAACTTTGGAAAGTTGATTCTGAGTGAGCAAATGACAAGAGGAAAGGAGATACCAAATAATCACCATCCTACTTTCATGATATTTTTTTCAGGAAAAAAAATAGAAATCAAAAGCTGGGTTCATTAAGGGAGCAGATTTCGGACACCCTCCCCCTCCTCCAAATCAGACCATCAGTAATTACTAGTCTAGTTTTACTATAAGAATGAGGAACCTGGCTTATGGAATTGCTGTTCATATTGAAAATTATTAGGGGGCTGGAGGCTAAAACATATAAAGAATGGTTGCAGGAAATGGGCACGTCTAATCTAGTGAAAAGAAGGACTAGAGGTGACATGATAGCAGTGTTCCGATATTTGAGGGGCTGCCACAAAGAAGAGGGGGTCAGCTTATTTTCCAAAGCACCAGAAGGCAAGACAAGAAACAATGGATGGAAACTAATCAAGGAGAGAAGCAACCTAGAACTAAGAAGAAATTTCCTAACAGTGATCCTAACAATTAACCAGTGGAACTGCTTTCCATGAGAAGTTGTAGATACTTCATCACTGGAGGTTTTTAAGAAGAGACTAGACAGCCACTTCTCTGGACTGATATAGGGTCTCCTGCTTGAACAGGGGATTAGACTAGAAGACATCAAAGATCCCTTCCTGTTACACTGTTACTCTTCTCTGCTTACATAAAATTAGAAAGCACAATTGAATGTGATTGTTGCTGGGCAAATCTTGGCTCAAGAGAGTGGAAAAGAAAAGATCAAGGGCTAGGTTGTGGCAGAAACTTTTTTAAAGTAGACATTGTATACATAAAGACATTAGGGAAATTTTCAGAGGAGATCTGCCTGGAATTACCTGGAACATTATAAAAGGAACACATTGTGAAGCCACTGTAATTAGTCAAAGTAAAGAAATCAGATCTTTTTTTTTTTTGTATATGGTAACCAGAGTTACATTAAACAAATAATTTACCATCTTAGATAGAGAAATGTGTTATTTGCTTGAAGAAATAAACACAGCCACGTGTTAAATTAATTTTATAGTCTTTTTATATGATTTTTTCCTGTTTTAACCTGTAAAATAAAACTGTGCTTATTAAACAGAGAAAAACATACTTTTTGCCTTACTGAGTAATTTAAAAATCAGTACATTTAACTCTTCAGAGAAAGTTGACAGACTATATCAAAAAACTCAAGGATGTGTGCAGCAAATGATGGAATGAATGGCTAAAATATATAGAGAGAGGTGTTTGTTTTTTTTTAAAAAGGAGGAGGAATAAAGAGCAATCACTCACAGCCCAATTTCTTTGAAAGACTTGCTGCTCAAATATTAAGAGAGAAATGCAAAAGGCAGCATTTCCATTTAAATGCTAATGGTATATTGCAAATTAATAGAAGAAATCATGGGTTTTTTTAAAAAAGATTTTTAATCTTTGAATGTTCATGGTTTTCAAAGCATTACAAACCACCTGGACTTTGCAAATATAGAAAATATAGAAATAGAAACAAATTTTATCTGTATGTATGTATGTATGTATGTATGTATGTATGTATGTATGTGTGTGTGTATGTATATGTGTGTGTATATATATGTATATGTATGTATGTGTGTCTATCTATCTATCTATCTATCTATCTATCTATCTATCTATCTATCTATCTTTCGGACTAGGCAAAAGACAATAAAATTTACCTTGGTGCAAGAACAGCAATAAAAACAAATCCGACTGCAAGTACATTAGTAGGCATAAATAACTCCTTTACATATTGATTTCTCACCTATTGCCTTGTTCCATGTACCTTTGTCTTGCATGCAGGTAACCCAGGCATGGGAAATAGCTGGGGTTTGGAATTATACCTTGTGACCCAAGGAAATCAATTATGAGTCAAAGTTTCCTGATAGAATAATTAGTAAATGCAACAGTTTGTGTTGAGAGGTAGTGTGTGCTCCATCCCTAGAGTTTTTAAAGAAGAGATTGGATAACCATTTGTCTGAAATGGTACAGAATCTCCTGCTTGAGCAGGAGATTGGACTAGAAGACCTCCAGGGTCCCTTCCAGCTCTGCTACTTTGATATTTTATTGTAATTTGGAACAGGATTGACAAACAAGATGGATTTGACTCTTTTCGCACTGCTTCCCTTTTCTTCTTTCATGCCTTTGATGCCTGTGTTTGGTATTGTGACAGCCTAAAATTGCTGGTATGATTTGATGAAACCAGAAAGTTGTAATTTTTCATGTACAGGCATGTTAAAGGATGAATGGGGAATTGGAGATTTGTAATGTTATACCATACTTTAATGTTGGGTATCCCAATATAATGTGAGCAACCATAGTTGTGCCCGCTACCATTGTTGTACCAGGTGTATATGTGTGTGATTGCCAATACCACTACTGTAACCATTTTGTAATTTAGCCAAGGTGTCACCACCCAGAAATATTAAGGAACCTAGTTTGCAGTAATATCAAATCAGGCCACCGGTAGAATCTTTGGTAACATGTTCCTCTGTGTATCTCTGGATTTCTTAAGTATCTTGCTTGGCAAAAAGGAACCAAAGCAGTATAATCTACATTTGTTGAGATCTGCATAAAGTTATTGTGTTGTTCAAACAAAAGAGAGGGAGGAAATGGATGGATGGATGGATGGAATTAAATTATATTACACTAAATTAACATTATAGTGTAAAATCATCATTAAGTTTTTGCATGGAACAGATAATTAAACAAGAGGTAGAAATCCTGAAAAATTATAAGCGTGATTGACTAAAAAAAACCCAAACCTGCATTTCACAAATGCTACTTCGATTCTGCCTATTCAGCAATATGCGTTTTAAGGGGAAGAGAGAAATTAAAGCATGGCATGCTTATCTCTCCATTTGGTATTTAGAATTGTGCACCAAAGGGCCTAATACTGAGATCAGCTGATTAGAAGCCCAACTGAAAACTGGAAAGCCAGGTCTCCTGTCGCCTATCCCAGCTTAAGAAAATCAGCCAAAGTGCTTAATACAGTTTTGTTTAGGAGTGAAATCCAGCAGGTTCTGACATGTTCTGGAGAACCAGTAACGGAAATTTTGAGCAGTTCGGAGAACCAGTAGCAGAAATTTTGAGTAGTTCAGACAACCGGCAAATACCACCTCTGGCTGGCCCCAGAGTGGGGTGGGAATGAAGATTTTGCAATATCCTTCCCCCAGGAGTGGGGAGGGAATGGAGATTTTGCAGTATGTTTCCCCTGCCATGCCCACCAAGCCACACCACGCCCACCCAGCCATACCCACAGAACCAATAGTAAAAAAAATTGGATTTCACCACTGGTTTTGTTATATTCTGTAAAGACATTGTGTGCCATTACATCAACACATTTTTATTTTATTAATTTATATTTTAATATAATTATTAAATTAATAATAAAATAAAAGATATTTTATTAATATTGTTTGTGACTCTTTTTTTTAATTTTTAAAACAATCAGTCGTATATGTTGCAAACTTCAATTTCTTTTTCTTTCTTCTCCCCTGCAGCTAATACAGACCATTAGTGCTGTTGATAAAGATGATCCCCTTGGAGGACAAAAGTTTTTCTTCAGTTTAGCTGCTGTTAATCCAAATTTTACCGTCCAAGACAATGAAGGTATAATGTATACACAACAAGGATGATTAATTCTCAAACAAATTTCTACAGTGTTTCCTTTTATTATACTTAGGCAGTTAGATGTTTTCTGTTTCAGGAAATTAGGATAGATTTTTTTTTAAAAAAGAAATCATTGTTGAAATTAAAAAAAAATAGAAGAAATTATGAAATGCCACACAGTCTTCATAATATAATCAGAAAGCAATATACAACATAGAAATTAAATGAGTAACTTTGAAGAAACTAAACTATAAAGAAATGCTTTATATCCTTTAAATGTTAATATATGCTACCTTTGACATTATTAAATCTAGCTGAATTGACCAATCTGTTGTGCCATCTTCTCAGTTTAATACAATATTTTATTTCAATACAGTAATATTTATATAATAAATTAATAAATTAATATTTATATATGTGATTATTTAGGTCCTTAATTGGATATAGCTAAGAGAAAAAAATAGTGGATATTCTATCAATATTAATTACAGTTTTGTATATTAATGTTGAAAGCCTATAATTATTTGACTTTTTCTTCAAAATTAAATATAACTTTGGAAATGAAATGAAATGAAAAGATGAAGAGAATACATCAGAGTATTTGATTTCTAATTAAAGTTTTGCTTTTAAGCTAAATTACTTGATATTAAAGATTATGTTGTATTATTACTCAGGGGTGTATGATTATGAATATGTGTTTTTTATACATATTGATAAAGGAAGAATAGGCAAACAAAGCAAGTTTAGCAAGTTTGAAATGCCAAAAAAGGGAAATTGAAAAGGATGATGATGATTTTATTTATTAATAATACTTATTAATAATATTCATATAATAATATGATGATTTGACCCTTTTCAATCACTGGGTAGTGACCACCTAACATTTTGGAATGTTTTTTCAGAATTTCCAGGTAACTCTATATTATTGAATCAAAATCATTATTTTATTTTTTTTGTAGAAACAAGCCACTTAGATTTAACTAGATCTGTAGGGGGGATAAATAGAATATAACTGCTTTTCATGCAGAAGCCCCCAAATTCAAATGCTTTTGTACAAAGAAGTTCTACTTAATCAGCATATGACAATGGATGGGTTTAAAATAAATATGTATTTCCATATGTATGAGCCGCGGTGGCACAGTGGTTAGAGTGCAGTACTGCAGGCTACTTCTGCTGACTGCTGGCTGACTGCAGTTTGGCAGTTCAAATCTCACCAGGCTCAAGGTTGACTCAGCCTTCCTTCCTTCTGAGGTTGGTAAAATGAGGACCCAGATTGTTGGGGGCAATATGCTAACTCTGTAAACCGCTTAGAAAAGGTTGTAAAGCACTGTAAAGTGGTATATAAATCTAACTACTATTGATATTTCAGACCAGGACCTAGTGTGGCTACGTCCAGAAAGGAAGGGGGGATCCGTTCATCGGAGAGGAGAGTCCGTCGAAATCTGGGTGGGTGGGGCTATTCAGATCTGCCTGGGTCTTTTCTTCCCTCCCTCTTAGATTCCACTGACTGCCCCCTCCCCGGTTTTTCTTTCCCTAGCCTCGGTTTAAGAGGAGGTGGAAGCAAACGCGGGACAATCGTAGCTCAAAGGCTGCGAGGGGGCCAGCGGATAAAGACCCCCTCCCCCTTCCCTCCCCGTGGTGTCGACCCTCTCTTTGCCTCCCCACCCGCTTCGGAGCAGTTTCCGTGGGGGAGCGAAGGGCCTTGAATTGGAGGCCACGGGCATCAAAAACGCAACAGCTCCAGACCGCTCCAAGCTCTGAGACTAGCAGCCTCTCCCCCCC